>MEJB01000370.1:100874-122596 GCA_001752375.1 Rhazya stricta
TCGAAGTTAGTATACCCACAGCATTAACAAATTTAATAGCATGTACAATTTCCTAATAATATAATAGCACGATAGCTATTAGGAAAAAATATTGGAGTAGTAGGGAGAACCTTACTATTTTTTGAGAAAGTGAGCCATAGTGCTAGGCTTATGTGAACCAAAAGTACCTTCTCAAACCACACAGGTACTCCTATATACCTATCTTTTATGAAACTATCAGACATATGTCTTGGGCGAGCACATTTTCTCCTTACACAATTCCCATATCAACATAAAAATTCCATATCAGGCTGCACACATACTTACATCCATTAAGAGTTCTACAGCAGACCTGGGGATCATACTATCTATAACGTTCCAATTATCATGCATATATATCGGAATGCTTGACTCCGAATCCGAATGAGGAGATTACTCTACAGGCTTCTATTACTCCTGACTTAAGACAATCTTATTAGTGACGGTTTCTTTCAAACGGAAAGTGAAAATTCCTCTCAACGATCTCTACGTAAAAAAACCTCGAGATAAACCTAATAGACTCACCAAAAAGGGAAGGATCTTATCAGCTTCGATTTAATCTTCAACTTTAAGTGGTCTAATGCGATTATTCAACAATGTTCTTTGTGCATACTTGTTGCGCATCTTCGTTTTCCACGGTTACAAGTTCGACTCTATCTTTTTTTTTCTAATTCGGTGTAAGCCTTATAATCACGTTTTTCCTTGGTATTCACTTTTATTTGTAAGTCATCAATTTCTACATGCGAATACTCCTTCTTTAGCCTTAACTGTCTACAACATTCAGATGTGAGAATATCTCCCGAAGTGCGTTCACGGAAGGAACACGCGGCACAATGGCTCTGGGGCGTCTTTGGGGCGTCCGGTGCGGTGAGCGTCGGCACGAACGCTCGGGCCGTCCGCGCTGGGCGCCTGGGCGTTCACATCCGAGACGCCGAGACGTCGCGCTGGGTGCCTGGACTTTGCTCCACTGACGCCTGGGCGTCAGCAGCTGGAGCCCGCCTGGGCTAGCCGCACTGGGCCGAACTGGACCGTCGACGCGCACTTGGAGCTGGCGAGCGTGCAGTGCGGTGGAGACCATCGCTGCCTCGCTTAATCACCAGCGAGGTGAAGACTGCGCCGTGCCATCTCTGCTGGCACTGGCTCCTAGCAATAGGTAGCTGGCTCACAACATGTCAGCATAACCTGCAACAGGTCAACAACAGGCAGCGACACGCGAGGTCGGAAGATCTGAGCATAAGCCGGTCGATCAGACAGATCTGGAGAGTAGATCATCGAGCGCGAGGAGAAGAAGATGAAGGAAAAATGGAGGTGCAGAGCTTACGTTCGGAGCGGCTTGGTCCGAGCAGTGGCCAAGGCAGACTCCGGTGGATGCATATCCGCCTGCTGGCGTGGCAGCAAACTCAGCGTGACGTGACCAGAGTCGACAGTCAGATGAGATCGACGATCATTACACATCAACGAGGATTGCTGTGCGGAACTGACGCATTGGCAGCAGTTCGAAAGAGCAGCTACACGACGAGTAGAGAGATGCTGTCGGGTGCTCCGAAAGGACGCGATGGGTTAGAAGCGGCATGATATGAGCAACATCGACAGAGCAGACGCAGTGCAAATCGAGGACTGCAATGAGGGCGGTGGCGAACGCTCGTCTCGTCGACTGATCGGAGCAGAAGGCAATCTGTCGAACGCACTGGCAGGCAAGAAATTGTTGAGAGGCAGTATGACTGTTCGGCAGGGACGACGGTCGGCGTGCATGCAGAGACAAGCAGATGCGGACGATGCAAGTGGTCGTTAGAGCGAGAGAGGAGGCAGCGAGAGTAGCTAGACAGAGGCAGCGAAGAAGAGAAGCAAGATAAGAGGCGCTAGGGTTTCTCATGGCAATTGTCGGGCCGCTTTTTGGTGTTAAGGGAAGGAGGATGAAGATGATTTAGTGTTTATGCTATATATATATTTCATTTTTCTTTAACTGGCCATAAATCCAAAGTTTGGTCTTCTATCAGCATCAACTAATCCAATTCATTAAATTAGCAACTCAACGGCTTCTTTCGAATAAAAGTCCAATCTCCATAATTAATAAAGAATAAGGCTCACACCGAGCTCCTAAGCTCTAATATTACACGTCCAACCCAGTTCGCTAATACCAAATGTCAACACAAAATCTAACAATTTAATAAAGGAAAATTCGGGATGTTACATTAAATGTACAATTAAAATATTAACCATATAGAACATTATCCAACCCTAGTTGGCATGCAAATTCACACAATCGAATAAAAATTAATAAAAAGTAATCTTGAGTATTACAGGAGCGCTTCGTCTAGGTGGYTATGGCAAACTCCGGTCGTGATTGCGCGCTTTTGGCATGCAGTAACCCGCCACGGCGTAGCAGCGGCGAGCAGCAGCCAAGGATGGACGATGCGCATTAGCAAGGATTGGCTGTGCAGGTCATGTTGCAACGTTTCTCCTAGCGGCTATAGATCTAGTCATGGCTCCGAGAAATCGAGCATTGGCAATGCATGCTGCGAGTGGCGTTCTTCGAGAATCGGCGTGGAAGAGACGATCTGACCAGACAACAACTATGGACCAGTAGATCTGGACAGCATTAAGCGTCGAGCGATCGGAGCAGAAAGAACTCCAGTCCAATCACGTTGCAGACGAATTGTGAGGGCGGCAGGCTGGTCGTAGCGATGAGGGTGGCGTACAACAGCGAGCAGAGATACGGAGAGGCGAGCAATCGGCAGATGGAGAAAGAGGCAGCGTGTGTACGGCGGGGAGGAATTTCGAGAATGGGGTGGTGCAATGGGGTCTTTTTGGGAGTGGGCGGCGGTAGCATAATGGGAAGGAAGAAGAAAATGGCTTAGGGTTTTTAGGTGGGTTTCTTTTTTTTTTTTTTTTTAAACTTGGGACCTAACTGAAATCTTTCGGGCCTTTCCATTCCTAACTACCATTAAATTAGATTCTACGGGCTTTTCTTTCGATAAAAATCTAGTTTTTCAATTGAAAACAAATAAGGCCAACAAGTCGAGCCTCTAACCAACCAAGGATCCTAATTCGACAAACACGATAATTTCGTACTTATTAACATACAATTAAAATATTAACCACATAGAAAATTATCTAACCCTAGTTGGCACACAAATTCACAAGATCAAACAAAAATTCATAAAAGTAAAAATCTTGGGTATTACACATGGTATCATGCTCTCAGAGAAAAAGAGCCACATAGATCTTTCTGAAGTTCAATCAACTAGGAGCTCATCTTTTAGGAAAACTTCCTCAATTTCCAGATGAAAATCTTTCAAAGAATGAAATTCAGCAATTCTTTGGTATCATTGACTGCATAAAAACTTTCTTGCCAAAAGCCTCTCACCATACAAGCCAACTATCCTAACGTTTAAAGAAGAATCTGCAACTCGGGGCAGAGCCCAAACCAAAGCCATCAAAGCCTTAAAAGAAATGTGCAAGCAGCCAATGCCTCTCAAGATTCCAACCACAAGTCTCAGGATCTTACACACTAATGTAAGTGATGAATATTGAGGTGCCATCTTACGTGATACACCAAAATTACAACCTCGAGAGAGTTGATAGCTTATATTATGAACTTATCTGGGATTATGAGATTACCTCGGCTTTAGTGGGTGATTTCAATCAACCTCTAGAAGCCTTTGATAAGGTGGGGGGCTTGTATCATGGAGTCAGTCGACATGCTCGTGGTTAATTTTGCAAGCTTATTTGATATTGGCTTTTTGGGGCCCAGGTACACATAGGTGAATAAAAGGGATGGCATGGCAAATATGAAGGAACATATTGATCAAGCTTGGTACATTGAGAGATCAATGGAGAAAAACATTATTGTGGACATGCTAGTGGTTAGTTCAAGGATGCAGAAAAACATTACCACACCACAATCAAGGAGATTTTGGCATAAAAAATGGTATTAAACGTTTTGAGTTTCATTTGATAGGTCATGAATTCGTTATTCACATGGATAATTCTTCGTTTCCTAAAATCCTTGATTTCAAAAACAAAATGATCCCTCAAGCCCAATTACTGAGATTGAAAGATTTGTTTTTCAGATATCAATTTAAAGTTCAACACATCAAAAGAAAACTTAATATACTTGCAGATCTTTTATCCATACCAAAGTCCTCTCTGTTATGTTAAAAAGCAGATCTTTTATACATGCTAGGCATCTGAAAATATCGTTAGGAAATTGTTATATTTCCTAACCTGATATTAAGTTAGTGTTCTCATCCTATACCTATTATATTTATGGTTAATCCTTATGCCATTATAAACTTGTTATTCTTCCAGGATTACCTGAATATCCTTTTATCCCTCAGATAATCAAGCATGCAAAAACACATCAGAATTATTATCTACATGCTTATTATCTTCAATAAAAAGAAGCGTTCCTTAATCCTAGTTTTGATTTTGAATATCCATGGGAGAATGTAATTAATTTCTTATCAAGTTTAACTCAAAATGGATATTATTATTTATGGTATAGAACAAAGTGTGCAACCTTATCATTGATGTAAGAAGCTGTGCAAATGTTGCTAGTAGGGAGATGGTAGAGAAGGGACGACTTACCTACTTTAAAACACCCACAACCATATTAGCTTCAATGGTTAAATGGTTGTGAAGATGTTAAGGCAACTAAGCAAGTATCGGTTCCTTTAACCATTGGTGGATATGAGGATGAAGTGCTTTGTGAAGTTGTACCTACTCAAGCTTGTCACCATCTCTTGGGTAGGCCTGGGCAATTTGATAGGAGGGTAGTTCATGATTGGTTTACAAACAGTGTTCTTTTCTATTAAAAAAGAGAATCATTAACCCTTCAAAAGACCCTTGAGCATCAATGAAAAAGCAACAAAAATATGAACAAAGAAAAAGTGAGATGACAGAGGGAAAGAAAAGAGTGGCTGAGAGAAGAGGTAAAACTCGAGAAGAGGGAGAGGCCAAGATGAAAAAATCTAAGAGGAAAGGCCGAGAGTGGAAAAGAAAATGAGACAAACCTAAAGAGAGAAAGGGAAAGAAAAAGGGAGGGAAAATTCAGTTGTTTAGCTATATAAACTGAGATTAATAGAGCTTTATTTTCTCATCAGCCCATTATAGTACTTTTGTACAAGGAGGCTTATTATCTTTCTACTAACGACTTGACCAGCAAATTTTAGAGCAAAATTGTTTCCCTTTTGTAGGAAGTTGAGAATTGATCATCAAATTGACTTCATACCTAACGCAACAATCCTAAACAAACCAGCCTATATGAGCAATATGGTCCTGACAAAGGAGCTTCAAAGGCAAGTAAATGTGTTCATTGAAAAGGGTATGTAAGGATGGGTCTTGGAGCATATGTTTTGATTATAGAGTGATAAAAACATAAAGTAGAACTATAGGTATCCTATTCTAAGGCTAGATGATATGCTTGATGACATCAAATAAATGTAGGAAAAAATAAGTTGTCTACTTCTCTAGAAATTCTCACCAAAGAAATTCTGAGCTTATGATAAAGTAGCAATTCTTGATGTGCTTCTTGTTGAACACGTCTTATTGAAATCGGATTGAAGATCTCAATACATGTCTACAAATGGAAGAGATAACTTAAAAGAACATGAGAGATGACATAGGTTACACACATTCACATGCCCACTCTATAAAATGCATTTAGTGAATGCTACYTTTTCAAAGATGCAGAATTTATGTTGTACTTATTGTGCTAGACACGGGCATGTTGTTGTGAGATGTTATGCTAAGAAAAGAACTGAAAATGGTATAAAGTCTACTTGGATTGTTAAATGATCTTTAACTAACCCTAAAGGGCCCAGTAAGGCTTGGTACCAATGTTCTCTTTATTTTCTATGGTGAAAATATGATTACGGAGAAACACGTTCGAAAATCTTTTCAAGGGGGGGTGCACCATTTCAAATAGTGGATCATATCACAATGATCTGATTCGAGGAAAAATCCTTTTAAAGAGAAGGAATGATGTGAATCTGGATTCCTAAATGAAGGTACACTCACAAGGGCAAGGGCCAAGAGATTTAAAAAGGCTTTAAATGGACTTATTCTTGAAGAAATCATGTGCTTTAAAGGCAAAAAACAAATCCAAGTCAAGTTGGAGGTCAAATAGCAACTATCTTGAAGTTCTTGATTCTTGAAGTCAAAGTYGAAGTCAAATATGACTCTYCTTGAAAGCAAGCATGATTTCCTGGAGGATTTTGAAGATTCTTGGAGCTTTTCTATTATAAAGAGGGATTTTTCTAGTTGCTAAAAGAATAAGGATTATATTTAACATTTTCAGATAGTTATCAGCAATTTCCTATTTTTGTGGCACATTTTCCTTATCCTTGGTAAACCGAAAGACCACTTTGTAATGTGATATTTTAGGAATGTTGAGTCTTTTTGGATGTCACACGTACCACATCTTTAGTGTGTGTACTGCAGCAACCTTAGGTTAGTTTTCTTTCCTACTTTCTCTAGGGTTTGATTATTATAAATACCTTTCATTCAAGACTTTGTAAATATCATGAGATTTCAGATTATTAATGATATTCCGAGAGATTATTTTCTTCATACTTTCAACTTACCAAGTTTTACACTTGCAATGTTCTACCCAACAACAAGCCAAAAGAACCCAAAGAGCCATTAAGGAACAAGTTTTTTAAGCCTTGGACTTTTTTCTAGAAAGATAAGAACCAAGACTACAAGGAAGACACCACACTCAGTCCCAATATTACCTAAAATCTAAGTGATATGTCGAAGTAGAAAACTAGATAAGTTCAAAGTATGAAGTAAATAATTTCTCAAAATATCATTAATAATATGAAATCTCATAATGTTTACAAATTTTTGGATGAATGGAATCATAATAGTCAAATCCTAGAAAAAGTAGAAAATAAACTAACTAGTTGTTGAAGAAAACCAACAAAAACTAGGAAACATAAGGTTGGGGCAGCATACACTAAAGATGCGATATGTGTGAGTCTAAGATGACTCAAAAACCCTAAAACATCATATTACAGAGTGGTTTCCAAGTTTACCAAGGATAATCCTTATACTTTTAGCAACTTCTCAAATCCTTATTTATGATGGAAACCTTCAAGGATCATCAAAAGTCTCCAAGAAATCATGCCTCTTTTCTAGAAGAGCTGTATTTGACTTCAAGAATCAAGAATTTCAAGATAGTTGAATGTTTGACCTCCAACTATAATTTGGATTTTTTTTGGGTCTCTTGGCCCTTGCCCTTGTAATTGGGCCTTCAAGAAGATTTAACAGATCATGAACAAGCTACCCATCGCCACCTTCCTTGGACTAGAATAGATTTTTAGATTCTTGGGCCTCCGTTTTTGCCTCAAATCATCACGTACATCGAAAGGATTTGAATGTAACAACTCACCAGGTAACTCCAATTTGTATGCATTATCATTAATCCTTTCCATTACTTGGAATGGTCCATCTCTTGTTGGTTCAGGAAAAACAACTTTCTTCCTTCCCTTATTTACTTGTTTGACATGGATCTTCTGAATAATTTCACCCTTTTGTTTGCCATCCAAGTTCACTTGCTCATTCATAGGTAATAGAGTTAATCCCAAAAGCATAAATAACCATTCATGTAAATCATTCTTTGTCCCTAGAACTAGAGGTAAACTATAAGGTACCTTTTGGGAAAAGTCTCCTCAAAATCTTGCAAATGAGAGATGGTATTGCGGGACAAGGAAAGAAATAAGCCTCTCTATTCATAAGCACTATAAGGGGATATTGAAAAATTAAAACTCTCTTAATTACTTCAGTTTTCTTAGCTATAAAATTGTAGACTTTCTCTCTTGTCACTTCTCCCTCCTTTTCTATCTTACTCTCATTTTCTTTTTCTATTTCTTTTTTTTTCTCTTTCTATTTCTCTCAGCCTTTCTCTCTTTCATTTTTCTCATATTCAGCCTCTCTCTCTTTTCTTTTTCTCTCAATTTCAGCCTCTCTTTTTTTTTTTCCCCTTAATTTCATCCTCTCTCTCCTTCTTTTTTTCTCTCAATCTCGAACCTTCTCTCTCTTTCTTTTATCTCAATCTCGGCCTTGCTCTCTTTCTTTTCTCCTTTCAACATCTTTTTTGCAGTTGGGGGCTGATCTCAATGACTTTGTAGTAGCCGAACTTCCCCATACATCATCCAATCTCTCACGAATAGCTTCAAACTTAGCATCCATTTGTCTCATCATCTCAGAAATTAAGGTCTCATATGTAAGTTTAGAGAGTTGTTCTTCTTTTTTGAGTTTTCTCTTTCAAAAAAAACCTCACAATATTCCCTCACATGTTTACACTCAAGAATGATTCGACTCAACCCTCGTGTTTGCACTCAACCTTCTTAGATAGTCACACCACTTTGAACCTAAAAGAGGTTTTAACAYAAGTGGAAATTCGACTAACAACTAGATCACAAAGACTCAAACCGATGCAAGAGCCAATGTAGCAAGAAGAATGAGATATAGATGAACCAAGGAAAATAAAACTAAGATTGGGATTTTCTTTTTTTTTTTTTACTTTTTTGTTTTTTCACTCTATTTTTTTCCTCGACTTTTTTAATACTAGAATTAACATCCACAAGATTCAAAGAAATAAATAAAAAATAAGAAAGACCAAAAATTTCAGCTCCAAGAAATAGAAATCTAGCAAAGAACAAGATCAAGAGAGTATCTTTAATAAAAGTATGATCAAGAAACAAGGATTTCAGTCCAATATCCCAATAAAGATACAATTTTCCCTAAGATATTGGCCAAGAAAAAATAGTTCAGCAATGTTTATTCAAGTTCAACACTAGAGATTCAAGATTTTCAAGAATTCAGATCAAGAATCAATAAAGATCAAGAATTCTTCAAGAGAAAGTTTCAGCCAGTACATATATAGGTCAAAGATTCATGACTTTTAAACAAAATGTAGCAATAGCTCAATAAAACCAAGAGTCTTTGAGAAAGTAAAAGCCATTAGGGAGTGGCCTAACCCTAAATCTATAACCGAGGTGAGAAGTTTCCAAGCAGCTCCCTTGATGGAACTTGTAAAGAAATCGGTAGGATGTAAGTGGRAGAGGAGCAAGAGAAAGCCTTCAATATGCTTAAGGACAAGCTTAACCAAGCACCTCTTCTTACCCTGCCAAATTTTAACCAAGCATTTGAGGTTGAGTGTGATGCTAGTGGGGTTGGAATTAGAGGGGTCTTATCCCAAAACCAAAAGCCTATTGCCTGCCTTTTTAACTCTTGATCGTTGGCAACATTACCTCTTACTAGAAGAGTTTGTCAGTCACTCAAACCATGAGACCATGAAGCATCTCAAGGGGCAAGAAAAGTTGAAAAAAAAGGAATGCAAGGTGGGTGGAATGCATAGAGACATTTCCATATGTCATTCAGTACAAGAAAGGTAAGGAGAATGTCGTGGTCGATGCACTATCCYTGAGGTATGCTCTCTTATCGTCTCTTAATACTGACTTGCTTGCATTTGAATTGATGAAATATTTGTATGTAAAGGATGATGATTTTGGTGAACTCTTTGATGCTTGTGTAAAAGCTCCAAGGTACGTTCTACTTGCATGATTGATATTTGCTTAAGGAACGTAGATTATGTGTGCCATAGATTATGCGTGTCTAAGTATTCATTAAGAGATTTGTTTGTTAAACCACACTTTGGTATTGCCAAAAAAAACTCAAAATATTGCATGAGCATTTTCATTTGCCAAAAATGAGGAGAGATGTCGAGAAGTATTGTAACCAATGCATTGCATGTAAGAGTGCTAAATCTAAGGTCTTATCTCAAGGACAATTAAAACCTTTATTTGTCTATCGACTTAATTATAGGTTTGCCAAAGATTAAAGGGAAAAATGAGTCTATTTTTGTAATAGTTGACACAACATTTGAGGATGATTGCCCTTCATTGAATTTTCTTACAATAAAAATATACAAATCTACTACTTCTTATTCTCCTTATGGATTTAACCCATTAACTCTATTGGAATTGATTCCTTTACCTATAGATGAACATACTAGCCTAGATGGGAAGAAGAAGATGGAAATGGTGAAATCACTCCATGACAAGATCAAGGAAACCATAGAAAGGAAGAGTGCACTCGTGTCTTCTAAAAGAACCCAAAGAAAAAGGAAAGTGTCACATGACAGTGACTTAGTTAGCATGAACCTAAGGAAAGAAAGGTTCCCTAAGCAATGCAAGTCCATGCTTGATCCTAGAGGAGATGCCCATTCAAAGTCTTTGATTGGCAGCAATGCCTACAAAATTGATCTTCCATGTGAGTATAATGTTAGTCTTACATTCAGTGTACGTGACTTATCTCCTTTTGATCTAAATGAAAATGATTCGTGGACAAATTAAGCTATCGAAGGGGGAGTTGATAGCAATCAAGTAGGAGAACAAGATGCCAAATATAGAGGACCATCAGCAAAAGCACAAGCAAAGAAGCTTCAAGAGGAGGTTTAAGTCTTCTTTCAAAGAAATCTCATCTAATTGTTTTATACACTTTGTCAAAGTTCAAAAGGAGTTTCTATGCATGAAAAATAAAAAAGGAGAACTCGTAAGCTTTAGAAGTGAAGTTGATTGCTGCAACTCTTTTGGTTCAAGGGCATTTTTGGTGACCTTATATAAGTAAAATAAAGGGAAGGCCTTCTTGACTTTGTACAAGACATTTCAAACTCTCTAAGTTAGTAGTTTTTCAACTGAAATCAAGTTTATTCTACCCATCTAAGTGTTGCGTAAAATCAATGTTTCTATCATCATCCTAGTTTTGACATTGTTCTGAAAAAAGATCATAACTTACGTCCTAGATATCCAATGGAGATGATTCAAGATGTCCTGAAGGCTGCAAGACAAAAATTTGGCGAAGACCTAAACAGGCTGAGAAGTTGACACTTTTCTTTTATCATGGAGCCCATATTTCTAGGCTCCGTTCTTAATATTTTAACTTCATGTTTTAGATCTTTTATGATGTAACAAGATGGGATTAAATTCTAGACCAAGTTCAACTTCACTAATCCCATTAGAGGTGTAAGACTTCTCTCATCCTCATTTGGAGGATAGCCAAACGAGATGGATGTAGAAAGCTTATTGAAGAAGCAAATGAAACTTGGAGAGTTGAGAGTATTCCCTAGTCTCTTTCATAGACTATTCAAAGGATAGTCCGTCTTGGATCTTGACTTTAAATCCATGGATAATCCACTCCAATTTCTCAAGTAAGGGTTATTGGTTGGATGCCTTATTATTATCCTAGGGTTTCAAACTACTTGTTATTCTTRGGTTCTTAGAGTTCAACTAGGGTTCTTTGGTGAATGTCTATTTAACACAATTTGGTTGGGGTTATTTCTTCATTCTCGGTTATCTTATGCTCTTACTAATCTCTCTTATTTGTTAGTGAAATACCCACTGCTCACATCAGATAGGAATTTGCCTTATGGAGGGCTCTTAATAAAACTATTCAAGGGTTGGGATATACCTCTGATAGATGGTGTAAAGAATTTGGATGTGCTTAATGATGAAACACTAWGAACAATGACATTGAGAAAGGTGGGAAATACGTGGTATGATATTGAGGTTGCTGATCAAAAATTAAAACAAGATCAAGGTAAAGAAAAAGCTGCAAAAGACAAAGAAGATGACGGTGAAAAATAAAGTGAAAATAGAAAGTGTTCAAAGGAGGAGATATTAGCTAAGGAATCAATTAATAAAACTGAGGAAGAAAACAAGGGAATCGAAGATAACATGCCAACAGTTCATAAAGTTTCTAACAAAGAAGAAAAGGAAACAAGAAGAAGAAAACGAAGAAGTGAAAGCTAGTTGAAGAAGGAACTTCCAATTCATGACAGGTACGGTGCAATGGAGAATCTATTCTATTTAGTGCTTATAGAATTACTTCTTAAGGATTCTTGGAAAGTGACGTTGTGATCCTAAATGACAAACAAGACGAACATGAAGGACTGATCAAAATAATGATTGCAAATTAAGAAGTAGTTGAGAAAAGGATGCAAAACATTGAAAAAAAGCTAGCCAGTGAAATGGAAGATGAGCAAAATCTAAGTGAAAATCAAACACCAAAGAAAGGAATCAAAAGGAAGCAAGGATCATCAAGCAAATCACAAGTTGTTCCACAAGAGCAAGTGCAGCAACCATTGAATATAAGTGAAGATTTGCAAGTTAAACCTGCAAATATGGAAGAATGATGAAGGATGACCCAAGAGAGGTTTTCCTCTGGAGCGCCTAGCATTTCTTCATGTTTGTTTTTGCATTTCTGACAAGTTGCCCCTTTTTTGTCTTGGACTTATATGTTGCAAGGAGTGAGATAAGACAAAATTTCAAGCTCAAGTTCAACGTGGAAGTAAGTGAACTAGCTCTAGTTCAGTCAGCATCAAGCGTCGATTCAAGCCAAAGTTGTAACACCCCCATATCATAACTGCTCTAATCTAGGAATATCACCGACTTAATTCTCATATATTTAAAATTTCAGCAGAAGCTTTTGACAATAAAAGAAATAAATTTTAAACTTTTAACAAGTTCATAAATAAATAAGAAATTTAATTCACAGAGCGACTCTTGAGTATCAAAGCCTACTCCCAAATGAATCTCCATGCACCATCTGGTTAGTCATCACCTGAAACATAAAATAAGGAAATATGGGGTGAGCTACTAAGCTCAATAAGCAAATCCCATGCATGAATGCATGAATATGGCCCTATATGTCATGAATTATAAAACTTCACTTTCTCAATGAAAACTTTCTAAACATTTCTATTTCATAACCTTTTTATAAAATCCCTCCTTTCAAAATGTATAACCTATAAAAACCTTTCATTTCATTACATTCATGAGCTCACTGAGTGTATCGCCTACCCATTAAGCTGCAGTAGGCCATTAGTTCTTTGGAACCCGATTACATTTTGACCTGTAGAACCGCAAAGCGATTAACATTCCTTTACTTTTCCTTCCATCTCTTCACCTCCAAAGAGGTGAATCATTACATTTCCCTACCCTCCCAAAGCTCGGTTCGGGTGCGCCAGTCCCCTATGCCCCATTTCCCACTCACATCTTTTATGGCTAGGTTTACACTCCTTTTCAAAAACTTTAACATTTTTCTCAACACGTTACAATTTATAAAATACATTCCCTTTCAAAATTTCATTTCCTAAACCATTCACTTTTTAAATGTTTGATTGGCTCATGCCAAGGATGATGCAGAACATTATAACTACATGCCCATGACGTGAAATGCCCACAATTGTAATTAACATGCCATTCAACATAATAATAGTATAGATATGAAACACGTGAAAACATTCCACCAATTAACACATTTCATAACACAATCCCATACCGCCACTACATAACACACAACGAAAGAGATAGGCGGTATTGGGACTTATTTGCATAGAATCTCATATACAATACATTAATCCACCTAAAGGAATTCAGATACATCCATTCATATGCGTTAATGAAATGCGAGAACTTACTTACTTAGAACTCAGATTCAATACACATTCAATTCATATACATTAATGAGAATGTGAGAATTTACTTACATATAATCCTTAGTAAATGTATTTACTTTCGCTAGCAGGGTGCCTTGGTTGCCCACAACGTTAATGTGACACAATATCCTAACATTATTACACAAAGAATATTCATATAAACTTGTTTAACCAAACACATTCATTTACCATAGGTGTTTACTGTTAATACCTTTATTGTTTTTTCTATGGTGACCTTAACTAATAATTACTCAAGATGAATTTCCATGTCAATAAAAATCAAACTACTAATAGTATAATTTAATTTCATGACTCCTAATTTGGTCTTAAAATAACAATAATAATCATAATCACAATATACGTTATTTTATCATACAGACCCTAATTTCACTTTAAATTATATTTCAATATATTTTTAGAATTATATCCTCCTTTTTACTTTATCATACTAACTTAAATTTAAATTAAACATATTCCATAGTTTTCCTTAATTATTATTACATAATACAAAACCTAGGCCATTCGGTTAATTTAAATAAAGAAACTAAGGATTCACATCGAATTACGAACCTTAGGTGTGGTATTGAGTTTAAGATATATAATGGTGTCGTATTCATGGCTCCCAGAAAAGACAATACGCTCCTAGGGCATCGCGAACGGCGGTCCTGATTGCCGCAAGTCGCTGTGTCGCGCTACTTACCGGCTCGATCGCGGGACCGGCGCACGATGCTCGGGTTGCCTTGGGCACCAAGGCGCCCTTCGGCCGTCGAGGCGGCCAGGTCGCCTAGTTGCTTGGCGAGCAACGGACGAAGATGAGTGGTGCGCTGGCACTCGGTAGAAAAAACCGGAGACGAGAGAGCAGAGAAAGAGGACTAGCGACAACGGCGGTATCCGGTGAGGGCAACAGGGAAGAGGCGCCGCACCGCCTTGGTGGAGCCTATGTTAGGGAGACGCGTTTTAGGTTCCTAGACGTTCTCTCCTTGGAAAAACAGACTGAATTGTAATCCTCCTATCTTTAAATGTTTTTTTTTTTTCTAAGCTAAACCCTTAACCCTAACCTAAACAATTTCTTTCGTGGGCCTCATTTCTTATCTACATTTAACCCCATCAAAGGGCGCCCAAACTACACATTTCAAAACTCTATTAGTTTCTCTTCCTGACCCAAATCCAAGCTCCAAATCTGGTTTGATTTGCAAATACACCAAGGAGGATGGGCTCCTAATGGGTCACCAGCTCTACAATTAATTCCTAAACTAAAGCCATCGTTCTAATTTAATATGTAAATGTAATAATAATTTCACCTTTGTAAATAGATATCATACTTCACATTAAATTAACGCTTATAAACAATATATTAAATTCAAATCATGAATTAAATTAATTTAATTTTATTTTGATAGAACATTCTAATATCCGTTATAGGCTTACCGGATGTCTTTTCGCCATACTTAAGCTGAATTATAAATCATTTATCTTAATTAATCTGTATGAATGATAATCCTCCAAATTAGTAATTAGATAATAAAAATAATATTATAAATATATATAAGATATTATCATACATAATAGCGAATTTAAATATTCAATATTAATAACTATTATTAATAGTATGAATGAAATATAATAAACTTATTATATATATATATAAAGTTCGAAAGGAAAAATAGAAACTAAATCTCGGGTATTACAAAAGCAGCAAGAAAATTAAGCAAAGGATATCCGGCACTAGTTCAGTGCAAAAATCGACGCTGATTTTTCGATGGTTTTTGGTCTTCTTTGTATTTTTAGTCCTAATCGAATTAGGAAGCATCTTTAACTATAAATACATGTTTTGGGATGTAAAAGAGCAGGGGGATTCTCTCCTAAACATATTTTGTAACATTCCCAGATTAGCAACCATCCTAAGCTGAGAATGCTACGTCATTCTACTCAAAAATAAACATCTATCTATTTAAAACCCAATATTTATTTAAAAATAAATACAGTGGAAGACTATTCAAAAACAAAATCACAAAAACTTCAAGAATTTWAAAAAATTCAGAAATGTTAATCTTATTACATACATAAGTTGAAAACCAGTTCTCAGGTATCAAAGCTCGCCCACAAGCGACCTCCTCTCCCCATCTGGTCACATATCATCTGCAATGAAACGTAAGGAACAGGAATGAGCTAAATTTTAAAGAAAGTTTCGCCTTTCAAGTGAAAAGCTTTTCAAAACATTCCCTTTTCAAATTTCTTTACGAACATTCCCTTCAAAATTCGCTTACAATAAAAACTTTCGATTTCCTTTAATTCGTGAGCTCACTAGAGTGTAAAGCCTAGCCACATAGCTATGCAGTGGGCCATCTTATTTGGAACCCAATTCCATTTCTACCGGTAGAACCGCAAAGCAGTTAAATTCATTCTTTTAACTTCATACCTACCCTCAAAGAGGGTAGGGTTGGGTGCGCCGGTCCCCCACGCCCCATTTCCCACTCACACCTTTTGTGGCTAGTATTACACTCCTTTTTGAAAACTTTACGTTTCCAAAACTTTAACCTTTTCCTTTAAAATTTTATTTTCTAACCATTCACTTTCTAAATGCGTGAACGGCTCATGCCAAATGTGATGTAGAAATTCTAACTACATTCTCATGACATGAAACGCATACAACATTATGTAATGTAACGTTCAACAAATAACACAGGATATAAAACAGCAATAGGCAATATTCTTTTAACATACAGGTACTAGCTGAGATAAGCGAAGCAAATCACATTCTTCACATTACCAGCCATATCAACATAAAATTTTCATATAAACATTATTAAAACATTAAAGGCGTTCAGATTTCATCTTCATCTAATCCAATGTTACCCATGAATGAGAGGATACTGCTACCCGGAGGTCCTTAGCGTAAATACGTTTTCTGTACTTAGATGGAGATCTGAACTGTGTTTCAGTGACGCACACAATGGCCCTGGGCGTCTGGGCGCGTCGGTGAGCTTTTGAGCGTGCAATACGCGCTGGATGCTGGCAGATCTGGCACTGCTGTGCCAGGCCTTGTTCTTGGCCAAAAATAATGCCTCAGCCAACCACTTCCGGCTACTAGCTGACGGCAAGGAACAATCGGCGACATGGCAGCAAGAACAGAGGCCCAAATCGTCGGCCAACTGTAAAGGTTCAGCTTTAGTTTTGAGGGGGAAAATTAATTGAGCAGAGGGAGAAAATACAGCAGCGGCTCTAGTTGGCCAAGCAGTAAGGCAATGGGTAGAGCGACGGTCAGCAGCAAGAGATAAGGTTTCTGTCATAAAGGAAAACGTTGAGCAGAGGGAGAAAAACATAGCGGCGACTCTGGTTGTGCTGAACAGTAGATGGGTAACGATGGCAGGTCCGACGATGGTGTCGCACGGATCTGGTCGCTCCCACAGAGAAGACGACAGCTGCGGTAGATCTGGCGATGATCGCTCAAATCGGATCATGCCGGAAAGAAGAAGGAGAAAAGGAAAGAAGATGGTTGGCTTGTCGGATCTGGAGCGGTTGGTGGACACTAGCGAGTCCGAGAGCGAGAGGGGAAAATGGGAGAAGAGACTTGAGAAGAGTAGGTGATCTCCTGTGTGCGCCTGGCAGTGTCGAGCCAGTGACGCGCACTATGAGTTCGAGCAGCGGCTGGTGCGACGGCCGATCGCGAACCGTGGTAAAGTGGCCACTTCAAGCACCGGCCGTGGAGGAAAGGAAAAGAGAAGGAGAAGCTGGGAAAGCTACGACGAGTAGTGTCGGATCAGGCAGAGAGAGAGTGGCGGAGGCGGCGGYAGGAAGGAGAAGAAGAAGAAGAAGGATTTGTCAAGAGAAGAAATGAGTTTCTTTACGTTGTTCTTTTTCTTTTTTATTTTATTTTATTTTATTTTGGGCGACAACTGTAACACCCCCAGATTAGGAACCTTATCCTAACCCGAGAATGTTACGTCATTCCATTTGCAAATAATCGACTATCATTTAATACTCAACATTCATTCAAAAATAAAGGCAGCGGAAGTCTCAAACAATTTTAAACCATTAAAAATGAAGACAGCGGAAGCTTTAAGAATTTAAACTATTCAAAAATAATACATATTATTACATAAATCGACTTGAAAATCAGTTCCTGGGTATCGTAGCTCGCCCACAAGCGACCTCCTTTCCCCATCTGGTTCCATATCATCTGCAATGAAACATGAGGGAAGGGAATGAGCTAAAAAGCCCAGTAAGTAACCTCATGCATGAATGCATGAACATGTCCTACATGTGAAAATTCAAGTTCCTCATTTTTAATGAAAAACTTCTCGAAAACATTTCCTTTTCAAAACTCATTACAAACATTCTCTTCAAAATTCTCTTACAATAAAAACTTTCCATTTCCATTCGTTCGTTCGCGAGCTCACTAGAGTGTAAAGCCTAGCCACTAAGCTATGCAGTGGGCCATCTTATTTGGAACCCGATTCCATTCCTACCAGTAGAACCGCAAAGCGATTAGATTCATTCTTTTAACTTCATTCTTTTAACTTTATACCTACCCTCAAAGAGGATAGGGTCAGGTGCACCGGTTCCCCATTCCCCATTTCCCACTCACATCTTTTGTGGCTAGTATTACACTCCTTTCCGAAAACTTTACGTTTCCAAAACTTCAACCTTTTCCTTTAAAATTTTATTTTCTAACCATTCACTTTCTAAATGCGTGAACGGCTCATGCCAAATGTGATGTAGAAATTCTAACTACATGCTCATGACATGAAACGCATACAACATTATGTAATGTAACGTTCAACAAATAACACAGGATATAAAAACACAATATCATATTCTTTAACATAAGGTACTACTAGATACGAACAAATCAACATTCTTCACAATTACACACATCAACATAGAATTTCATACAAAACATATTAAAGCAATCAAAAGCGTTCAATTTCATTCATTAATAATGTTAATGAATGAGAGGATTACTTACCTGGAGTCCTTTACGTAAACAGGTTCTTACTTAAGATGGAGATAACCGAAACATGTGTTTCAAGCGATGCGCACAATGGCCCTGGGCGTCTGGGCGTCGGTGCGCCTGGGCGTCGCGCACTAGGCGACTGTGAGGCGCGCGGGCGGTGCTTGTGCAGAGTGCTATGCGCTTGATCACGCACTGCATCTGGCATTGCTGTGCTGGGCCTTGTTCTTGGCCAAAAATAATGCCTCAGCCGACCATTTCCGGCGACTGGCTGACAGCAAGGAACAACTGGCGACGCGGCAGCAAGAACAAAGGGCCAAATCGACGACTAACTGTAAAGGTTCAGCTTCAGTTTTAAGGGGGAAAATTTGTTTAGCAGAGGGAGAAAACACAACGGCTGCTCTGGTTGCGCCAAACAGTAAAGAAATGGGCAGAGCGACGGTCAGCAGCAAGAGATCTAGTTTCTACCAAAAAGGAAAACGTTGAGCAGAGGGAGAAAAACATAGCGGCGGCTCTGGTTGTGCTGAACAGTAGACGGGTAACGATGGCAGGTCCGACAATGGTTTCGCACGGATCTTGTCGCTCCCGCAGAGAAGACGATAGCGGCGGCAGATCTGGCGATGATCGCTCAGATCGGATCGTGCCGGAAAGAAGAATGAGAAAAAGAAAGAAGATGGTTGGCTTACCGGATCTGGAGCGGTTGGTCRACGCTGGCGAGTTCGAGAGCGAGAGGGAAAAATCGGAGAAGAGCAGGCGATCTCCCGTGTGCGCCTAGCCGTGTCGAGCCAGCCACACGCACTGTGAGTTCGAGCAGCGGCTGGTGCGACGGCCGATCACGAACCATGGTAAAGTGGCCACTTCAAGCGCCGGCCGTGGAGGGAAGGAAAAGAGAAGGAGAAGCTGGGAAAGCTACGACGAGTAGCATCGGGTCAGGCAGAGGGAGAGTGGCGGCAGCGGCGATGGCAGCAGGAAGGAGAAGAAGATGAAGGGTTTGTCAAGAGAAGAAGTGAATTTCTTTAGGTTGTTCTTTTTCTTTTTTATTTTATTTTATTTTATTTTATTTTGGGCCACAACTCAACCTGTTGGGCTTTCTCATCCAAATCTAACCAAAACTCGTAAATTACACGTAACGGGCTTCCTTTCGATAAAAGTACAACTTCGGACTTAATTGATAAATAGACTCACAAGTCGAGCCTTTAGCCAACAATAACATGTCCAACCTAGTTGGCACACAAATTTCACGTAAAATCAAACAAATTTAATAAAAGGAGAATTCGGGGTGTTACATATTTTGAACAACTTTGAGAGAAATTCAAGAAAAAGGCAAGCAATGGAAGCCGAAGAARAGGATTCAAGCAAGAGGTTAAGAAGAGTTGATCATCAGTAGGGTTTTATCATATCTTTTTCTTTTTAATCATGTTATTGAATTTTCTTGCAGGTTATCATCTTGGCTAGATTTCTATAATTGGTTAGGGTTTATGTGAAGACAATTTCTATTTAATGACTTAATTATTTATTTTGCCTCTATTATCTATGATTCCCATTTATCGTGATTGTTAATTGTACAATCTGCCCTACCTAGGTGCCACTGGGGCTGTATAGTTGAAAATTCAAAGCAATTATAATTCCTCAAATAGAATACGAATGTCTCATAAGTATATAATCTTACAATATTAAAACACCCAAATATATCATTCTAAACTCCACAATAACAATCCACAAAATATAAGAGTGCAACTCTCAAATGACATTATAGATGCTATAACTATTACAAAACTCTAGGCATCTCAAAAATCATAAAGCTGTATAACTATTCTAAGCCTAGAATCACTTGACCTCTCTATGATGAGCTAGGCTCAGTGAGTCCCAAGCGTGTGTGAAGTGTATGTTAGCAGTGGAAAACATTCTGGAAAGCCATTTATGCAAATCCGAGTAAACAAAACATTAGATAACTATTGCTCAAATCATTTTCATACCTCATTTAGGGAAAGGACACATTTCTCAAAATAAATCAAATATAGAATGCAATTCTAAAAATAAGTCAATTCGAGAAATGCATTTATAGAAAAAGATCAAGTAATGAAAACCATTTCATGAAATGTAGTGCTAATGAGCACAAACCATAATCGTAGGAGTTTTTACTCTATGAGGTCTAAATTACTAGCTTACCATCTCATATGTGCATGAAGTGAGCCACTTAGTAGCCTTCTAACTAAAGGTACGAGGGTCTAACATGTACCTGAGGTACCATATGATGCCACAGTCCGCTCAGTACGGTCTCAGCTCACTATAGATATGATCCATCAGTTCTAGCCATTTGGCAACTTTCGAAGCACTATCGTTCGAGCGAAAATGACGTCCTTGCACTGGGGAACAGCCAAGGGCAGTACTTTACTCAATCATAACAATAAGGTAAGCCATAGATGAGGTAAAAGAGTTGAATCCAAAGGGGATAACAATTTAGGTAGCACAAAGATGAAAATCTGCATTGGCATCTAAGAATGATTTTTGAACAATATTGGGCATGGAAGACAAAGTTGGAAGATGTTTTACTGGCCGACAATTTAATTTTGTTTTAACAGAGTAAGCTAGCATTTGTGGGATCAAATCTTATTAGTAGACCATTTCGGACATGGAAGAGATGAGGTAGTGCTGGCAAAGAGATTTCGCTTAGCCTAGCGCGGCATCATGATATTAGTGTAGAAAACGATATTGTCGCACCAAATGTCTGTAGAGGGTCTGGTTCAAGGCTCTAGAGGGGCAATTTGAGGACATTCAGGCCTATGAGGCGAGCTCACGTGCCATGATTCTGGCAAATATAGAGACGCGGAGCTGCAATTGTAACAGCCCCGAATTTTATCTTCATCGAATTTTGGTGATCGAGAAAACAAAAGAAAAACACTAGTGAAATTGGTGGTGGGGCCAATTAGGGTGGCAGCATTTATAATGTGATGGTAATATTTTATAAACTCCATTACGTAATAGGTAGGGCGGAAATACTTGTCTCGGCCAAAAGAGGTTGGCGGTTTGTTACATAGGCTCACTCATGGGCCTATTCTTGTTTTGTTAGCTGCGAAAGTTGGCTTTTATCGAAAGGAAGCTTGTTATATTAATTACGAATTTAGGTTAGATTTGAATGGAAAAAAGGCTCGAGGGTTTTACGATTACGGCGCGCAAAAAAAAAAACGGAGAACAGAAAGAAAAGACTATCTAAGAAAAAGAGAGACTCGAAAGAAACCCAGA
>MEJB01000370.1:123443-139217 GCA_001752375.1 Rhazya stricta
TACGAGCCAGGGAAGGATGGAGGGTGAAATGGAATGAGTGGGGACCGGCGCAACCCGAACCGACTCGTCGAAGGAAATAATGATTCACCTTGGGAGGTGAAGAGAAAAAGAGAAAGAGTAAAGGAAGAGAATGTAATCGGGTTCCAAAGAACAAATGGCCCACTGCAGCCTAATGGCTAGGCGTTACACTCTAGTGAGCTCACGATTGAAAGGAAATGGAAAGTTTTTACAGTAAGTGAATTTTGAAGGAAAGTTATAAAGGAATTTTGAAAAGAGAATGTTTCGGAAAGTTTTTCATTTAAAAAGGTGAAACCTTAAAGTTTCATGATATGTAGGACATGTTCATGCATTCATGCATGAGGTTACTTACTGAGCTTTTTAGCTCATTCCTTTCCCTCATATTTTATTGCAGATGATATGTAACCAGATGGGAAAAGGAGGTCGCTTGTGGGTGAGCTATGATAACTGGAAACTGATTTTTGAGTCGATTTATGTAATAACATATATTATTTTTGAATAGTTTAAATTCTTGAAGCTTCSGCTGTCTTCATTTTTAATGGTTTAAAATTGTTTGAGACTTCCGCTGCCTTTATTTTTGAATGAATGTTGAGTATTAAATATAGTTGATTATTTGCGAATGGAATGACGTAACATTCCCGGGTTAGGATAAGGTTCCTAATCTAGGGGTGTTACAGCAATGGCTGGATTCGTTGGTGGATTGCTGATGTGGTTGAATTGCAACATTATATGGAGATGAAGGAATTGTTGCACAAAGCCATTAAAATAGAGAAGCTAATTATGTCGCTGCCTTCGAATTGGAAATCAAATCCTTTATGGAAATGGACTTGAAGGGATGGCAAAGCTGTATAAGTCATTCGGTTAATGTTCCTCCAAAAGGTAAATCTGAAACTAAACTTCCTTCTAGATCATGTGATATTAAGTGTTTCAGGTGCCAAGGACTTGGACATATTGCATCTGAATGTGCAAACAAAAGGTTAGGGTGGTACGGGCAAATGGAGAAATAGAGAGTGCTAGTTCAAGTGAAGATGAGATGCCACTATTGATGGGTGATTTTGACGAAGAAATAGAAAACCCTATGCATGGAGATTTTCTAGTAATGAGAAGAGCATTGAGCACATAACCCAAGGAGGATGAGGATAATAGCAACGTGAGCATATTTTCCATACAAGCTGTCATGACAAGATATGGACTTTGATTGTTGATAGTTTGAGTTGTACTAATGTTACTAGTACTTTACTGGTAGAGAAATTGGGATTGCGTACCATGAGGCATCTAAAACCATACAAGTTGCAGTACTTAAAAGATTGTGGTGAAATTAAGGTAAACCAGCATGTTTGGGTTCTATTTTCAATTGGAAAGTATGATAATGAGGTGCTCTATCACATAGCACCAATGCATACTGCTTATATATTGCTTAGCGCCCATGGCAGTTTCATAGGTGGTCACAAAAATTGGTATTCTTTTGTGATAGAGTGAAGATCAAATTAGAATTGCAAAGAGTGCAAAGATAGAGAGACACAAAAGAGTGAGCAAGAAGAGGGAGGAAAAAAGAGAGCAACGAGAGGAAAAAAAAGAGAGGGTGGAAAGAAGAAGGAASAAAAATGAGACAGGAGAATAAAAAAAATGAGTGTTTTTGTTGAAAAACATGATACTAAGAGTGTATTCTACTAACAATCTTAATTCGTCCTTGCCTACTGTTGTTGTTTCTTTCCTGTAGGACTTTGAGGACTTATTTCTGGAGGAGATTCCCCATGGATTACCTCCATTAAGAGGYATTGAGCACCAAATCAATTTTATTCTTGGTTCTTCAATTCCGAATCGATCTGCTTATAGGGCTAATCCCGAAGAGACCAAGGAGATACAAAGGCAAATCAGTGAGCTGCTACAAAAGGGATTCGTAAGGGAAAGCCTTAGTCCATGTTCAATTCCTATCATCTTAGTCCCAAAGAAAGATGGAACATGGTGCATATATATAGATTGTCAAGCCAGTAACATGACAACAGTATAGTATAGACATCATATTCCTAGATTGGATGACATGCTAGATGAATTGCATGTTTCTTAGTTATATTCTAGATAAATATCCCCCTCTTTCATGCAAATCTAATAATAGCCATTCTTTAGATTACTAAATATGGATTATACAAATTGTTAGTCATGCCTTGAATCATATCTTATGTGCTTTCAAGGGAAAATTTGTGATAGTTTACTCTGATAATATTCTACAGCAAAATTTTGATGATGAAGAACTTGCATGCTATTTTTAATGTGTTGAGGAAGCATAAGTTGTATGCTAATTTTCAAAAGTGCACATTTTGCATGGAATCTGTTATTTTTCTTGGATTTGTTGTGAGTTTACAGGGAAATATTTTTGATGAAGAAAAGTTAAGGGCACTAAAGGAATGGCCTATAACAAAGAATGTGTCAGAGGTAAGGCATTTTCATGGTTGGCAAGTTCTTATCGAAGGTTTCTAAGAGATTTGAGTACCATTGCATCCCCTTTAAATGAACTTGTTAAAAAGAATATTGTATTTAAGTGGGATGCAGTGTTAAGTCTAAAGGGAAAACTAACTAATGCACCTTTGTTGAGTTTGCCTAATTTCTATAAAGCTTTTGAAATTGAATGCAATGCTTCTGGAATTGGAGTAAGGGCTGTTTTGATGTGGGATTCAAAGCCCATAGCTTACTTCAATGAAAAGTTAAGTAGGGCAACTTTATTTGTGGCCAAGGGAATTCATCATTCATTATGATCATGAAAGCCTGAAGTTTGTGAAGACCCAAGGTAAGCTTAACAAAAGACATGCTATGGGTTCATAGAAACATTTTCTTATGTCATCAAGTATAAACATGGTTAGGAAACATTGTTGATGATGCATTGTCTAGGAGGTATACATTACTTACTTCATTGCAAACTAAGTTGCTTAGTTTTGAATTGGTTGTTGATGCATTATCTAGGATATACACATTACTTACTTCATTGCAACTAAGTTGTTGGTTTTGAATTGCTTAAGGATTTGTATGCTAATGATTCTGGCTTCAACCAAGTGTTCGATGCATGTGATAAGTGTGCTAGTATTATGGACATGAKGGCTTTTTATTTAAGAAAGATAAATTACATGTGCCTAATTGTTCTATTCGTGAGTTGCTTGTTAGGGAAAGTCATGGGGGTGGTATGATGGGACATTTTGGTGTTCAAAAAATTTTAAAAATCTTACGTGAGCAGTTTTATAAGATGAAGCATGATGTTCAATCTGTTTGCRATAAATGCATTGCATGTTGGTAAGCAAGACACAAACTTAAGCCACATGGTTTGTAAACCCCTTTACTTATCTCAAGTCACCCACCCTTGGATTGATCTATCTATGGAGCATATTTGTGGTTGTTGATATGTTTAGTAAGACCAAAGATGCAACACATATTGCTGATCTATTCCTTAAAGAAGTTGTGTGTTTGTATAGGTTACC
Source organism: Rhazya stricta (assembly GCA_001752375.1). Lineage (NCBI taxonomy): Eukaryota > Viridiplantae > Streptophyta > Magnoliopsida > Gentianales > Apocynaceae > Rhazya > Rhazya stricta. The sequence continues at coordinate 126,929 of MEJB01000370.1, forward strand.
CAAGAGCATTGTATGTGATAGAGATGTTAAGTTCCTAAGTCATTTTTGGTCTATGCTCCGGAACAAATTGGGGACTAAACTCTTATTCTCTACTATGGCACATCCTCAAATTGATGGGCAAACTGAAGTAGTTGAGTGCACACTCCCTACTTTGTTGCATGCAAGCATTGGATAGAATTTCAAACAATGGAAAAACTGCTTGCCATATATTGAGTTTGCATATAATAGTCTATTCTTTCTACTTCTTTTTCACCTTTTGAAGTTGTTCATGGCTTTAATTGTTTATCTCTTGTGAATGTTTTACCTTTGCCATCTCATGAGTTTGTTAGTCTTGATGGTAAGGAAAGGAAGATTTTGTGAAGGAATTGCATGCAAGGGTTCCAGCCAACATCAACAAAATGAATGACCAATATGCTAAGCAGCTTGAAGGTTGTTTTCTAGCCTGGAGATTGGGTACTGGTACACATGTAGAAGGAGCACTTTCCTTCACAAAGGAAGTCCAAGTAACAGCTTAGAAGAAATGGACCATTCCAAGTCGTGAGAGAATTAATGAAAATGCCTACAAGCTCTATTTGCCTAGCATTTATGGTAATGTTAGCGAAACTTTTAATGTTGCTGATTTATCTTTGTTTAATGCAGTGATTCGAATCCTAGAGGAAGGGGAAATGATAGAGATCAAGTTGCTACACATGTTGATCCATTGAAGGTCGTTGGCGGTCCAAAGACTAGGGCGAGAACAAAGAGAATGAAAGAGGCTTTACAAGGCATGGTGATGGAGGTACAAGATAATGAAGCTGTTTTAGAAGTTTCCAACTCTAAACTCTAAGAGTTCAAAGCCTCTCCAAAGATGCTAATTTGTTGTTTTGAGCGAGGGGAAAATCTGGAAGATCCATTAGAGAGCAAGAGCACTTAGTTAATGGGCCTTTTCATATTGTTTGATATTTTTAATTTAAAGATAATGTAATTTTCATTCATGGGCCTTTTCTTTTTGGAGTTTATTTTGTGGGAGTTTAGTTAATTTATTAATTTGTCCTAATCTGATTTGGATGAGTTAATGTTGGCCCAAATTCAAAGATAGGAGGCCTATCGGTTTCTTAAAGATGTAATTTCATTTTTTGGATGATTATTGAATATTCAGAGAGTTCTTGAAAAGCTTTAGCTTTGTTCTTTCTTGTGTTCTTGATTGAATGCATGATCTCGACTTATCAGAGGAGGGATCAACCTTTATGGCATCTAGATTAGGGTTTAAGGGCCTTAGTTTCCTTTAGGTTCTGATATGATATTTTTCTTGTTTGGGTATTCATTTCCAATGATCTTCAGGCTTCCTTAGGCTAGTCTCCTAGATGGTGCCGCATCAAAGTGTTCTTGCCTTCACTAGTTCTCAAATATTGTCTCAGAGGGTTATTAAGGTTTATTAATGGTTCTTCCTTAACCCCTTAGCAACTATTTTGGGCAGATTTCACCAAATCGCTAAACATATGTCTATGGCAATGAAGATTAGTTACTAAATGTAAATGATAATAAGTTACCAAAAGAAACTACGAATGGATTTTAACCTTCTTAAGTATCATACTGAGGATCAAGATTTGTTGTCCCTGGAGTAACTCTATCCTCTGTAGGTATATATGAAGTAAATTTTTCATTCAAAGTAGAAATATAGTCAAGTTGTTCTGACCCTCGATGATCATTTTTCGATTGGCTGATAAAATCTTCAAACTCCTTTGATTTTAGGCTGAGAGATCTTGCTCTATAGCCATTAGAAATAGGTGATAATTTCTCTTGATGAAGTTCGTATGGCCCTTTCACGATCAAATATTATCTAACCATTCTTTAGAATTTGCATACCACAGCAGATAGTGCCAAAGATAATCAATAGAATGTTTTGGCTCTTTCAAGAAGGATTTTAAGATCACAGATATTAATTTTAATTTGTATGATAAAACAAAGTTGAAAACCGCCTTAAGTACTAATATCCATATTGAGTTAAACCTGCTAAGACATTAATGGCATTTTTCCATGGATACTCAATATCAAAGAAAGGGTTAAGAAAGGCATTTGTTCGTTCTTTCAATTGTGCATGCTGATAATAAAACAAATGTTCTTCTGCATGCTTTATTAATATAGGAATAGAAGGTGTATCAAAGACTCCTGGTGAAGGATAGGTTTGACAACATTTCATAGGCAGATTTATCACGCTTTTACATGATAGAGTATGTTTCGGTCGAGATAAAAGATCAGTTAAAATATTGTTTTTTCCTTTCACATGTTGAACTTTGAAGTGATATCTTGAGAACCAATCTTTCACTCTTAATAGTTGAGCCTATGGAATCATCTTGTTTTTAACGTCAAGGATTTGAAGGAAGGATGAGTTATCCATGAAAATTTGAAATTTATGCCCTATCAAATGAAACTCAAACCTTTTTATGCTACACTTGACCGCCAAGATTTCTTTGATTGCTTTGTGGTAATGTTTCATGTCCAAAATAGTGTCGCTTCCCATCAATTTCTTCAAGTAACAAAGCTCCTCAATATTCATCACTAGTATTCGTCTACAAGATCCTGAGACTTGTGGTTGGAATTCTTAAGAGGTATCGGTTGCTTGCATAATTCCTTGAGTTTTTGAATTGCATTGATTTGATCAGGGCCCCAAAGGGTGGATTTTGTCTCAGTAATTTGGAAAGGTGGCTGATATAATGAGAAACTCTAGGTATGAAGGTTTTGATATAGATGATAATCCCAAGAAATTGTTGAATTTCTTTTTTGGAAAGGTTTTGATTAGGGAACTGAGGAAGGTCTTTTACAAGGTGAGGACTGGGTTGAATAGAACCATTGACAATTTTCATGCCAAGATATTCTACTTTAGAAAGTCCAGTGTGGCTTTTTTTTTCAGAAAACATAATTCCATGGGATTTAACAAGATCAAAGAATTAGGTTAAAGTTTTCTCATGAGTATTGTCATCCTTACTGAAGAGAAGGTAACACCCTAGATTAAGAAACTTTATCCTAACCCGGGAATGTCACCATTCACTTACTGGCACGAATTTGCAGAAACTCAAAAAAATTTAAACCAAATAAGAAATACTTAATAATAAACAAAAACCATTCTAGTTAACACCCATCTTAATCCATAACATTCATTTACATCAACTTTAGGGTATCACAGTTTGCCCACAAGCGACCTCCTCACACCATCTGGCTATACTTCACCTGAAATGCAAAATGAGCGAAATGGAATGAGCTATAAAGCCTAGTAAGTAAATCTCATGCATGAATGCATGAACATGCCCTACATGTCATAAATTATAAAATCTCAATTTCTCAATGAAAACTTTCAAATCGTTTTCTTGTATAACCTTCCCATAAAATCTTTCCTTTCAAAATGCAGGAACTTTGCAAAACCTTTCATTCAATTACTTTTGAGAGCTCACTGAGTGCAACACCTAGCCATTAGGCTTGCAGTGGGCCATTTTTATTTGGAACCCAATTTCATTCCTACCGGCAGTACCACAGAATGGTTAACATTCTTTCATCTCTTCACCTCCCCGAGGTGAATGATTACCTCCCCTCCCCGAGGGTATGGTCGGGTGCGCCGGTCCCCCACGTCCCATTTCCCACTCACATCCTTCATGGCTAGGTTTACACTCCTTTCCAAAAACTTTAACATTTTCCTTTCAAATTTCATTTCCTAAACCATTCATATCTAAATCTATGAATGGCTCATGCCAAGAATGATGTAGAACACTAACTACATGCCCATGGCATGAACTGCATACCACTGTATATAACATATCATTCGACATAAAAACAGTACAATATATGAAACACGTAAAAAAATCGTTCCACACAACTAACACATCTCACACCACAATCCCATACCACCAACACATAACACACAACACATATATGTCAATGAGAACAAGAGAATTTACTTACCAGAAGTCCTTTACGTTAAAGGTTTCTTATTTAAATCGCGAAGTGAAATCTTTCGACCGTTCTCAACGTTAAGGCACTCAAAACAACCTATTTTGATTACGGAAGGAAAGTCCATTTAGTACAACTGTCCCAACTTAGATATTCAGTGTTTATTTCAATAATGTCATTTGTCAATTATTAATCCATACTTAGTCCCCACATTACCAATTATCAAGTCTTTTATGGGTACAATTTAAACTCCTTCGCTCGGGTATTAAACTTAATCTATGTTCTTCACAGTTTTACTTTAGGATATAATTTCATAGGTCATAAATTTCAATATTAATTAATAACATTTTCACCTTTTAAGTTCACAAAGTCCAAGAGTTGTGGGCGTGGTAATGGGTTCTCGGGCGTGCGCTCAATCGGCACACGCAACAGCCCTAGGCACCTGGGCTTTGTGCCCGTGGGCGCTGGGCAGCCACTTGCACTGCCACTGGCACTGGCACCTRCACCTGGGCACGGAACGCCGAGGTGCTTGCTGTTTCTGGGAGCTGGCAAACAGCCAACAAGTTTCAATTTTTCGGCGAAGTCCGGCGATGAGTAGAATAGCAATGGCATCTGTTTGGACTTAGCGGATCTGGCGTCGCACAATTGACAGTGGCGGCATGCCAAAACACACGAGACAACGTGCAAAGAGGACAGCAACGACACTAGCAGTTTCAGCAAGTGACGACCGAAGGTTCGACATCCCTTTCCGAGCTGCTAGCAGAGGAGAAGCAGAAGAAGAAGATGAAGGCAGATTTGGGTAGATCCAATCGGTGAGTAGCTTCTCGAGGAGATCAGTTACAACCCTAGCAACTCTGCCCTAGAAGACATTCAGTCAAGTCGTAGAGCAATGCAGACGGTGATCAGCGAGCAAGACAGCAGTGAGCAGACACGGAGGGGGGGAGAGATCGAATCTGTAAGTCAAGGCCTAAACAGACGAACGCTCCCTATTCTGGTCAAAGCCAATGAGTTGGACGCACCCCGTCGAGTGGCAATCTCCAACCGCAGCACTCGTCTAGTCGCGCAACAACGAGTAGCAAGGCAGTGACTGAGGTGGCAGCAACAAGGACCAGCAAGCTTTGATTTTAGGCAGCAGACCTTTACGCGGGTGATGCGGAGGTCCGATATCTGAACCAGCCATGAGAAAAGATTTAGAACCGCTCGACAGCTCTGGAAATTCCGACGACGAAGCTACATCGGGCAAGAGGAAGAGGAGAGAAGAAGAAACGCAGTGATTGCCACGAGGGTTAACAGCAGCAATGAGAATAGAGGATGGCGGCTGCTGAGAGAGGAAAAAGGCGGTGCGAGCTGTAAGATTTCTAGGAGCGAGGGCGACGGCGGATAGGGTGGGTTAGGTCCCTAGGAGTGGGCGGCAACGACACAATAAGGAAGAAAAAGAAGAGGATTCTAGGTTTTTTTTCCTTTTCTTTTTAAAACTGGGGTCGTAACCCAAATTCTTTAGGCCTTCACATACATAATTAACCCAAATCCTTAAATTAAATTCAACGAGCTTTTCTTTCAATAAAAATATAGTTTTCGATAGAAAAGCGAATAAACCCAACAAGTCGAGCCTCTAACTAATCAAGGGTCCTAATGCGACAAATACGATAATTTCGCACTTATTAACGTACAACTGAATGATAAAAACATAGAATATTATCCAACCTTAGTTGGCATGCAAATTCACATGATCAAACAAAATCCACAAAAAGAAATCTCGGGTATTACAATACGCTACCCCATAAAACAAATTTCGTCCTCGAAATTTAGAGTTCACTAAAACGTTATGAGTACTTAGTGTGCATCTCATTTGTTACTTTCCTAGGTTGCCTCTTAAGGAGCCATATCAATAGTAGCCTGATCACAGGTCAATCTTAGAAAAATATCTAACACCTAAAATTGATCAATGAATCATCAACCTTAGACAATGGGTGCCTATTTGTTATCGTTGCCTCGTCCAATTCTTTATAATCTATACATAAAACCTCATAGATCCATCATTCTTCTTCACGAACAATACATGTGCAACCCATGGTGAAAACTAGGTACATGATCATTAATTCCATTAGTAGGACTAGTTTTCCAACTAAACCTCAAAAATACTCTTGAAATATTAGAAGAACACTAGATACCCAGTGGCATTTTAACGTTTCCCGCAATAAATCACATTTTGGCCTTTTATAATTCTAGGAGGTCCATAAACCCCATTTTATATGTTGATAAGCTTACATACATCATCACTTCTTAAATAGCACTAGATCCAACCTACCATATTTATTCCTATGAATTCTAATTCCTTTCCTCAAAAACATCTTAATCTCCTCAATTACAATTAAAATCAAATCAACTTCTTAAAGAAGAAAATTTAACAATCTCCAAAGAAAATGAAAATTSAACTCAATGATCTTCTCATCRAAAGCAAAAAATTATCAAAAGTCAAAATCGAAGTCTTATAGTCTGAAATCAAATCACAAATTTGTTCTTAATTCCTTTCAGCATCTTGGAATCAAAACCACATACCGTTTGCATCTCCTTATCAAAAAATACTTTGTTTAAAGAACTATCCCAACCAATGTTAAACCTACTCCAATCGACCAACAACTCCTTGAGCATTGTCAAAAGAAATTCAATATCTTACTTATCAAAGATTTTCCATCCAACCTAACTAATCACCTTATAATCAAACAACGTTTACTTTAATCAAGATTTCTAAAGCAAGTGAGAGGAGTCTCATATCTTGAACATTTAAACAATACTTAAATATAGAGTAAGTATCACATTCTAGTAAAAAGATTTCCTTCAGAGACTTTATTTTACAAACACTTTTTCCTAAATTTGGCATAAAATTTATATTCGTTACTGTTTTAATTTCATCTCGTGGATAGGTAAGAAACGACATTTACATTCTCATTTAGGTATTACAAATGGAACATAATGCCTCTTGTCTAAATGAATCTTCAAAATTCCAAACATTATACATCATCTCCAATTCAAAGCAAAATATAGACAAGACATACTATAACACTTAACATTCATCTCATTCGAGAATTTAAATCAAAACACAAACTTACCAGATAGTCCAGGAGAGGAAGCTTGTGGCATGGCTCGATACCCATATACTTTTCAAAAAATTCATAAATCATTTTCTTATGCTGTCAACGGAATCGTTTTTAAAAAATCTCAGCTCTCATACCAAAACTGTAATACCCCCAGATTAAGAAACTTTATCCTCACCTAAAATGTCACCACTCACTCACTGACATAGTTTGCGAAAACTCAAAAGAATTTAAACCAAATAAGAAATACTTAATAATAAACAAAAACCATTCTAGTCAACACCCATCTTAATCCATAACATTCATTTACATTAACTTCAGGGTATCATGCTTTGCCCACAATCGACCTCCTTGCACCATCTAGCTGCACTTCACTTGAAATGCAAAATGAGAGAAATGGAATGAGCTATAAAGCCCAGTAAGTAAATCTCATGCATGAATGCATGAACGTGCCCTACATGTCATGAATTATAAAATCTCACTTTCTCAATGAAAAATTTCAAATCATTTTCTTGTATAACCTTTCCATAAAATCTATCCTTTCAAAATGCAAGAACTTTGCAAAACCTTTCATTTCATTACATTCGTGAGCTCACTGAGTGTAATGCCTAGCCATTAGACTTGTAGTAGGCCATTCTTATTTGGAACCTGATTTCATTCCTACCGGTAGTACTGCTGTAACACCCCCAGATTAGGAACAGTCCTAAGCTGAGAATGCCACGTCATTCCGTTCCAAAATAAACAACTATCTATTTCAAAAATAAACTTTAACAAACCCTCACCATCTTAACAATTATTCAAAATAGAAATACAGTGGAAGTCTTTCTAAACCATTCAAAATAAACAAAAATCACAAAAAAACTTCAATAATTTAAAACATTCAGAAGTATTCATCTTATTTTATAAATAAATTCGAAAACCAGTTCTCGGGTATCAAAGCTCGCCCACAAGCGATCTCCTCGCCCCATCTGGTTACATATCATCTGCAAGGAAAACATAAGCAACAGGAATGAGCTAAAGGGCTCCTAGTGTAACCCTCATGCCGTGAATGCGATGAACATGTCCTACGATGAAATCAAGTCTCCTTTTAATGAAAAACTTCCAAAAAATTCCCTTTTCAAAACTCATTACAAAAATTCTCTTCAAAATTCACTTACAATAAAACTTTCCATTTTCTTTCATTCATTCGCGAGCTCACTACGAGTGGTAAAGCTAGCCGCATGTAGCTATGCAGTGGGGCCATGATTATTTGGAACCCGATTCCATCCTACCGTAGAACCGCAAGCGGTTAAATGGTACCATTCTATTAACTTATTTTTTAACTTCATACCTACCCAAAGAAGGGTAGGGTCGGTGCGCCGTCCGTGCCATTTTCCCACCCACCTTTTTGGCTAGTATTTGCACTCCTTTCTTAAAATTTAACATTTCCGAAACTTTAACCTTTTCCTTCAAAATTTCATTTTCTAACCGTTCGCTTCCTAAATGCGTGAACGGCTCATGCCAAATGTGATGTAAACTTCTAGCTATATGCTCATGACATGAAACACATTCAATATTATATAATATAACGTTCAATAAATAGTACTTGATTTGAAAACACAACAACATTCTTCAACATAAAGTACTACTAAATATGAACAATTCAACTTTCATCACAATTCCACACGTTAATGTAAAATTTCATACAACACATATTCCAGCAATTAAAAGCATTCAAATTCGTTTATTTATAATGATATGAATGAGAGGATTACTTACTCGAAGTCCTATACGTAAACGGGTTCTTACTTAAGTTGGAAGTAAACTCCTCAAATCGATTTCAACATATGTCCTCGAAATGACCTCGAATTCACAATATTCGGATCTTGAATGGTAATGGATTCCCGAACGTACCTCAAGGGATGTGGAAAATAGTTCCGAACGTCGGGCACGGACGTCAAGCGTTGCGCATTGGGCGCCTGGGCGTCACTCACTGGATGCCTGGGCGTCGCGCTGGGCGCCTGGCTTTGCTCACTGGACGCCTGGGCACCACGCTGGGCGCCTCGCATTGCTGGGCAAGCTTGGCGCTGGTATTGCTGGTCATCAAGGAGCAGATCCTTAGCGGACAAACAGCGTATGGTGCACGAACAACTGGGTTCTGCTCCGATGCTGTGCCGGCGAAGAAACCAGTTTCTGCTCAGGCTCCTGACGTCTGGTTGACGGCGTGTGACAACTAGCGACGCGAGCAGCAATGACAGAGAATCAAAACGACGACCACTGCAAGGTTTTAGCTTCAGTTCAAAGGGAAACAAAAATCCGTTGAGCAGAGGGAAAACCTTTCGCGGCAGCAGATCTGGCGATGGCATCGCACAGATCTGGTTGCGCCGAGCAGGTAACGGTGTCGCACAGAGAAAGAAAATGATGACGGCGGGCTTGGTGACGGTGTCGCACGGATCCAATCACTCTTACAGAGAAGGGGAGGATCGCGACAGATCTGGCGACAGCATCGCACAGATCGGTCGCCCTACAGAGAAAGAACGATAGCGACGGCGGGCCTGGCGACGGCGTCACACACGGTCGACCTTATAGAGAAGAGAAATAACGACGGCGGGCCCGGCGATGGTGTCGCACAGATCCGCTCGCTCCTACACAGTGAGAGAATGAGGGTGACTTACCAGATCTAGTAGACGCAGTTGCTCTGGCCGAACGTCCGCGAGTCTGAGYGGCACACAGCGATCGTTTCGGGCTGGCGCTACAGCTACGGGAGATGGTTAGCGATGGTAGCTACGGCGCGTATCACCAATCGGACTGCGATCAGTGGTAGCGTCGATAGAGGAACGAAGAGGAGAGAAGGAGAAGCTGAATGAGTCACGACGAACAGTGTCGGGTCAGGCAGAGCGGCACAGTGACGGCGACGGTGACGGCGGAAGGAAGAAGATGGTTCTAGGGCTTTTTCTTTTTCTTTTCTTTTCATTTTCTTATGTATTTTCTTTTCTCTTTTTTTATTTTTTATATAATATTATTTTCGGCCGCAACTCAACTCGTCGGGCCTTCCTATCCAAATCTAATCCAAAACCTGTAAATTAAACATAATAGGCTTCCTTTCGACAAAAGCCCAACTSTCGACTTAATTAATAAATAAGTCAACAAGTCGAGCCTTTAGCCAATGGTAACTCTTATTTGATATGGACAATATCTGTGTTTTAAAAATATTAATCATATAAAATATCTAACCCTAGTTGGCACACAAATTTCACGTAAAATCAAACAAAAAAAATTTTGGGGTGTTACAACTGCAGAGCGGTTAACATTCTTTCATCTCTTCACCTCCCCGAGGTGAATCATTACCTACTCTCCCCGAGGGATAGGGTCAGGTGCGTCGGTCCCCCACGCCTCATTTCCCACTCACACCCTTCATGGCTGGGTTTACACTCCTTTCCAAAAACTTTAACATTTCCCTTTAAAATTTCATTTCCTAAACCATTCACATCTAAATGTATAAATGGCTCATGCTAGGAATGATGTAGAACACTAACTACATGCCCATGACATGAAATGCATACCACTATATATAACATATCATTCGACATAAAAATGGTACAATATATGAAACACGTAAAAAAATCATTCCACACAATTAACACATGTCACAACACAATCCCATACCGCCAACACATAACACACAACACATATATGTCAGTGAGAACAAGATAATTTACTTACCCAGAGTCCTTTACGTTAAAGGTTTCTTATTTAAATCGCAAAGTGAAATCCTTCAACCGTTCTCAATATTAAGACACTCGAAACAACCTAATTTGATTACAGAAGGAAAGTACATTTAGTACAACTATCCCAACTTAGATATTTAGTGTTTATTTCAACAATATCATTTGTCAATTATTAATCCATACTTAGTCCCCATATTACCAATTATCAAGTCTTTTAAGGGTACAATTTAAACTCCTTTGCTCGGGTATTAAACTTCATCTATGTTCTTCACAATTTTACTTCAGGATATAATTTCATAGGTCATAAATTTCAATATTAATTAATAATATTTTCACCTTTTAATTTCACAAAGTCCAAGAGTTACGGGAATGGTAATGGGTTCTCGGGCGTTCTCTCAATCGGCGTGCACAACAGCCTTGGGCGTCTGGGCATCTGGGCACGATGGCTTTGGAAATTATGACGACGAAGTTGCATTGGGCAGAAGGAAGAGGAGAGAAGAAGAAACGCAGCGATTGCCACGAGGGTTAACAGCAATGAGAATAGAGGATGGCAGCGACTGAGGGAGGAAAAAGGCAGTGCGACCAGTAGGATTTCGGGGACTGAGGGCGGCGGCGGGTAGGATGGGTTAGGGTTTTTAGGGAGTGGGCAACGGCGGCACAATGAGGAAGAAAAGGAAGAGGATTCTAGGTTTTTTTTTTTTTTTCGTAACCTAAATTCTTCGGGCCTTCCCATCCATAATTAACCCAAACCCTTAAATTAAGTTCAATGGGCTTCTCTTTCGATAAAAATATAGTTTTTGACAGAAAATCGAATAAGCCCAGCAAGTCRAGCCTCTAACTAACCAAGGGTCCTAATCCGACAAACACAATAATTTTGCACTTTTTAACATACAATTAAATAATAACAATATAGAACATTATCCAACTTTAGTTGGCAAGCAAATTCACACGATCAAACAAAATCCATAAAAAGAAATCTTAGGTATTACAGAGAAGGATGTCATCAATGTAAACCAAAGTCATGGAAAGAATTGGTTCAAAAATACTAATCATTGCTTTTGAAATGCCGATGGTGCAATTTCAAATGGAATTACTGTCCATTGATAATAAACATTAGGGATAAAAAAGCAGTTTTATATCTTTCTTTAGGAAAAATCCCCAAGTCCCGAAATCCATCTTTTAGATCAAATTTTGAAAAAAAATTGGCCCTTTCAAATGAATAAAAATACTTTGAATAGAAGGCAAAGAAAATTTTCATCTTGAAGGAACTAATTCGGGGGTTTATGATCAATAACAAGTCTTTTCTTTCTCTGAGTTTGTTCACTTCTTTTGTTAGCATAAAATGCCTGAGAAGCCCAAATAGATTTAGTTATTTCAATCAGACCTTATTTTAAAGGCATATTACATTCTCCTTTTGCAAGTTTTTAGTCATCAGTTTTCATACTTGGGTGAGTAGTCGAATTCACATATYCATTAAGCTTAAAAGGAAGCTTAACAAAGTACTTCTCATTCTTCCAAAGTGGATTTGGATTTTTAAACTGTAGCAGCCAATGATGCAACATATGA
>MEJB01000373.1:5450-35845 GCA_001752375.1 Rhazya stricta
TWWKWTWWTTYYTWMMAAWYCMAWAWWAWTTTAAGATTCTTCCMAAGAAGATAAGGAMAGGACTTGTTAGAAAGGTGTTTGATAAGTAAAAACTTCAAGGAAATACTTTGAAAGAGGAAATGTCGTATCTTCTTTAGATTRGTGATCAGGAAKATTCTSATGTGATTCAAAGCTCATAAGAMWATGACAATGTTTGATGGYRRTCAATATYGARATTCCWAGAGGAAAACATTATATAATTAACAAAAAATATTTCTGTATAGTTTCATTAAATTAACAAGTTTGATTTGTTTGTGGTTAAATAACTCATATAATTTCTTTACCACTATAAAATAAAAGGCTTAGTTCCATGATACAATGATATTTGTTCTTTTTCTTACATAGTTCCACGTTATCTGCACGCACATTGGGTAATTAAGATTTAAACTACAATAATAAAACCTCAATGAAAAAAATAGAAACCATCTTTATATATATTCTTAGTGTTATTATGGTAGAAATTATTTTTTAATGGAAAATAAAATTTAAGATTTCTTTACTCAATAATTGAAGAATCCCATAAATTGAGTGGTTGCATTGTAGAACTTCTGGATAAATCCCATTTAGAGGATTGAGTTTTACAGAAGTTCCACTTCGTGAGCTCAAAAGCCGAACGCAATCCACTGACAATGCTCTTAGTTATGATACAAGAATACTTATGTTTCCTTTTCAGAACTTCACGTAGTTCACACTCACATTACTCATTGAGATTATAATTTTAACAATTTATATATAAATTGAACTTATCCATTTTCCTGTGACCAATCTTGGTAGTAGGTTAGATAGAAGGATAGATGGACTTGAGAGGCAGACATTGTAAAGTATTTCAATGAACCATCAAACATAAGAGTTAAGTGTACTCCCTTATCCACTGAACCTGGATTTCTCAAGGTATCAGTCCTCATGCTGCTAATTATTGTAACTATGGTTGATGGCTCATGGAAATAAGATACTATCTTTAAGCTATATATTAGGTTTGGAGGTATACCTTGATCAAAATGATTTTAATTAAGAATTTGTTGGGTTATACAAATCAACTTATGGTAATATTTCCTTTAATTGTAGATACATGCTTGTTTATGAAGCCTAGTTTTTCTTAGTGGTTGCTGGCTCAGGGAACTATGGAGGAAAATTCCTTTAAGGTTTAGATAGAAGGAGAAGTGTTAGTTCATAGACTATGTTATATCTTACAAATTCATAATAATTTAAGATTATTTCGAAGGAGACAATGGAAGGACTTGTTAGAAAGGCAATTAATATAAATAAAAACTTCAAGGAACTACCTTGAAATAGAAATTGTTGGATCTTCTTTCCATTGGTGATGAGGAAGACTCTCATGTGATCGAGAGCTCATAAGAAAATGATAATGTATCATGGTGGTCAATATCGAGATTGCATGAGGAAAGCATTATATAATTCACAACAACTCTTACTATAATTCCACTAAATTGATGGGATTGATTTGTTGGTCGTTAAATAGCTCACAAAATTTCTTTACTATTATATTAAAAAGAAAACGTTTAGTTCCATGATACAATCACATTTGTGTTTCACATACTAAGTTCCATGCCATTTGGATGCACATCATGTCATTGAGATTTATACTACAATAAYGAATGCTCAATGAGAAAAAAAATAGAAAACCATGATTATTTATATTCTTAGTGTTTATTACTTCAGAAATTATTTTGTAATGGAAGTATGAAAATATGGAAAATAAAAATTAAGATTCTGTACTCAATAACTGATGAACTCTATAAGATGAGTAGTTGAATTGAAGAACTTCTGGATAGAGCCCACTTAGAATTACCCAAAGAGCACAGAGGTGAATTCTGCAAATGTTCCACTTTCTCAGTTGGAAAGCCCAGTGCAGTGCATTGACAATGCTCTTAATTATGATAGAAGAATGTTTTATTTTTATTTTCCAAAACTTCACGTCATTCACACACACATTACTTCATTGAGATTACAATTATAGTAATTGATACAAAATTGAACTTGTCCATTCTCCTGCAACCAAACTTAGCAATAGGTTAGATGGAAAGATGGAGGGATTTGAGAGGCAGACAATTGTAGGGGATTTCAATGAACCAGCAAACATAAGAGTTAAGAGTAAGTATGCATTATTATCCAATGGACCTGGATTTCTCTATGTATCACTCCTCATACTGCTAATTGTGTGATTATAGTTGATGGCTTATGGAAATAACATACTATCTCAAGCCATCTATCATGTTCGGAAGTATGCCTTGATCAAAATGATTTTAATCGAGAATTTGTTTGGTTAAACAAAACATCGTCTTGTAATATTTCCTCATTTTGCAGGTACATGCTTGCTTACGAACCTGATTTTTCCTAGTGGTTACTGGCCCAGGAAACTATGAAGGAAAATTTCCTTTAAGGTGTGGGTAGAAGGAGAAATGTTAGTCCAGATTATGTTATTTCGTAAAAATCCATAATAATTCAAGGTTAGAAAGGGAGTTTGATAAGTAAATACTCCAAGGAAATACTGTGAAAGAGGAAATGCTGGATCTTCTTTATACTGGTGACTAGGAAAACTTTGATGTGATGAGAGCTCTTAAGAATATGGCAATGTTTGATGGTGGTCAATATCAAGATTCCATGAGGAAAACATTATATAATTCACAACAACTCTTACTATAATTCCTTGAAATTAATGAGATTGACATGTTAGCGGTTAAATAACTCATATAATTTATTTTCCACTATAAAAGAAAAGGCTTAGTTCCATGATACAATGATATTTGTGTTTCTCATACTAATTTCCATGCCATATGCACGCACATTGCATCGTTGAGATTTATACTGCAACAATAAACCCTCAATGACAAAAATAAAAAACCAACTTTATTTATATTGTTAGTATTATTGTTATAGAAATTATTTTCTATAGGAAGTCTGGAAATATGGAAAATAAAAATTAAGATGTTTATAGAAAACATTGCCATATTCTTAGGAGCTCTCGATTGTAGAAATTATTTTGTAAATGAAATATTGAAATATGGAAAATAAAAATTAAGATGTTTATACTCAATAATCGAGAGTTCCTAGTGGTCAATATCAAGATTCCATGAGGAAATTCAGAACAACTCTTACTATAATTCCTTGAAATTAATAAGATTGACATGTTGGCCGCTAAATAACTCATATAATTTATTTTTTGTTATAAAAGAAAAGGCTTAGTTCCATGATACAATGATATTTGTGTTTCTCATATTAATTTCCATGCCATATGCACGCACATTGCGTTGTTGAGATTTAGACTATAATAATGAACCCTTAATGACAAAAATAAAAAACCAACTTCATTTATATTGTTAGTGTTATTGTTAGAAATTATTTTGTAAGGGAAGTATGGAAATATGGAAAATAAAAATTAAGATTTTTTTACTTAATAACTGAGGAAGCCTATAAGTTGAGTGGTTGAATTGTGGAACTTTGAGATAGAGCCCGTTTAGAGGATCGAATTTCACAGAAGTTCTACTTTCTCAGTAATAAAGCCAGTTCGGTCGACCGAAAAAAAATGCTCTTAATTGTGATACAAGAATGCTTATGTTTTCTTTCCAAAACTTTACTTCATTCGTTCAGGCACATTGCTTCAGTGCAATTACAATTATAACAATTTATATAAAATTGAAATTGTCCTTTCTCCTGTGACCAATCAAACAAAAGGAGCAAAAAAATACTGATGATGTAGTTGGAAAAATGGTTGATGAATATTTCTGTTTGATTTTTATATCAAATGTAAAGGAAAAGGATTAATGAAAGACTTTGACAGTTGAAATTTAAAGCAATTTGATATCTAGGCAAGGGCGATTTAAGAAGGATTGTGACATGTGATGAAATTGTAATTCAAACTTCAATTTGTTTTCTTTCTATTTTACTTGTACTTTGAATGGTTTTCCACATTTCTGATCTAATAAAGTGTATTCATGGGGTGTGTGAAAGCACCATAATTCTTCTCCTTCATCATAGTATTAATTTCTATGACCCAATTGTTATCTATAGCAAGAATATCTAAATAAAGAAGCCAGCGGACCGCGCACATAGAATGCATGAACTTATAGAATATTTATAGAAATATAAAAATAGAATTTTAAGTGGTTATCGATCTTGCAGTACATATGCTATTTCATATCGATCTGGACTCTTTTTAAAACTACGTAGATATGTTTGTATATATTTTTTTCCAAAGATTAATAAAATACTTACTGAAATTATTGGTTAAATCAACCTGGTACTGATTCTTGTTGATCATCCCATTACGAAGCCTATATGTTTAGTAGACTGAAAATAGTCTAACAGTCCTGCTTGGCGGTTGGAATTGTTTTTAAAAAATGATACGTTAATAAATACATTACATTGGAATAGTGAATAATGGTTTATTTATTTCTATAACACGTTGTAGACAACATTCTGTTAAAGTTTTAGGAACTTTATATATCTGTTCCAATATGGGTGTAGACACAAATCTGGTACTATTTTATACATGATATTGGCTATACGAGATCAAGAAGCAATGAAATTCCCCATGCTTTGATGGTGTCTAGTTTCTTTATCTTGAGGGCTATGTTTTTATGAAAGCTTAACATTGAACACTTTGTAGACATTTGCAGTGAGGAAAGTTGTGAAACCCAAATGATCGATTGGAAATGCACTTTATTCCTTCATTATTTCTACTCTATCTTTTTGTGTCTTTCAGTTTAAGATAGTATATTGAGTAAATTCACAGAGATGTAGACACTCTTTGGTATTATTGTAGTCAAAAGTTAATATCTAAGAAATGAAGAGACCATTCACGACATCCATACGTAATTTGTTTTTCTTTATCTTCGACATTTCAATTCCATAATAATGGCTTTTACCATTATCATATAAAAAATTATATGAAGCTCTCTTGTTTCCTCAAGGGATTTGCTAAGACCTTACTCTTCTTTGACATGTTTCTATCATAAAGCCTACTCGTGATTTCAGCATCATCGAGAACTCTCTCTTCACTTCCAAGCACATGTTGGACCATGGGGAGTATCAAGGCCATGAGCATTCCTATTACAAGCACCGTTGACTATTTCAAGTACAAGTTAGTCTCATTTGATCTGCATATGAAATATGCAAGAGTAATTGAAAAAATGGTGGTATCCATAAAAAGCCAAGGTCCATAATTTGGAGGTCTAGAAACAAATCCTAGAAAATTCTTCTTCACAACCACAACTCGAATATAGATTGATATATCAAAAAAAAAATCAACAATCTACCGATAATGGATATGGAAAAATGGTTGATGGATATTTTTGTTTTTTATATGAAAATGTGAAGAAAAGGGATTAATGAAGATTTTGACAATTAAAATTTGAAACAAATTGAAAGCTAGCCAGGAGTGACTTAAAGAGGATTGCGGGACGTGATGAAATTTTCAATCAAACTCCAATTTTATTTTTGTTCTTTCCCTTTTAGTTGTTTTTTGAATGGTTTTCCTACTTTCCAATCTAATAAAGTGCATTCAACCAGCAAGCAAAAGAAACATATTTCTTCTCTTTCATCATAATATTAGTTTCTATGACATAAATGTTATCTATAAAAAGAATATCTAAATAAAGAAACCAGTGGACCCTGCACCTGGTATGCATGAACTTTAGAATATTTACAAAAATAGAAAAATAGAATTTTATGTGTTATCGATCTTGCAGTATATATGCTATTTCATATCGACTTGCACTCTTTTTAAAACTATGTAGCTATGTTTGAATGTACTCTTTAACACCAGGATTCATAATATATTTATTGAAATTATGGGTTAAATCAACCAGGCATTTGCTCTTGTTGATTATCCCATTATTGTATGTTTAGTAGAACAAAAATAGACTAACAGTCTTGCTGGCTGTTGAATTTTTCTAAATAAAAAAATGATAGATTAATAAATACATTCCACTAAAATAGTGAATAGTGATTTATTTATTTCAATAACATGCAATAGACAACATTCTGGTTAAAGTTTTAGGAATTTTATGTATCTATTAAAAATATGGGTGCCAATACAAATTTATACTATTTTATAGAGATCAAGAGGCTAATGACATTCACCATCCTTTGATGGTGTCTAGTTTCTTTGTCTTGAGTTTTTACAAAAGCTTAACAGTGAATACTTTGCATTCTTTTGCATTGAGTAAAGTTGTGAACCTAAATGATCGATTAAAAATGCATACTCTATCTTTTTGTGTCTTTCAGTTTAAGATAGTATATTGAATAAATTTGCAGAGTTGCAGACACTCTCTGATTTTGTTATAGTTAAAAGTTAATATCTAAGAAATGAAGAGGCTATGCATGACATCCATATGTAATTTGTTTTCCTTTGCCTTCGACATTTCCATGTCATAATAATGGCTATTAAAATGACCATATCAAAAATTATTCGAAGTTCTCTTACTTCCTCAAGGACTTTTAACTAAGACCTTACTCTTCTTCGACACAATTCTATCATAAAATGCCTTGTGATTTCAAAATCATCGAGAACTCTCTCTTCACTCAAAACCACATGCTTGACCATGGGAAGTATCAAGGCCATGGGAATTCCCAGTACGAGCACCTTTGACAATTTCAAGTACAAGCGAGTTTGAAGTCTTTTAGCAATCATTTGATTTGCTGAAATATGCAAGAGGAATTGAAAAAAGTGGCAATATCCATAAAAAGCCGAGGTCCATAATGGAGGTTGAGAAACAAATCCTAGAAAATTCTTGTCTGCAACTAAAACTCGAATTCAGACCGATGTATCAAACAAAATGAACCATCTACCAATAATGAAGCTGGAAAAATGGTTGATGAATATTTTTATTTTTTTATATGATAATGTAAAGAAAAAGGATTAATGAAAGATTTTGACAATTAAAATTTAAAACAAATTGGAATCTAGCTAGAGGCGACTTAAGGAGGATTGGGGGACGCAACGAAATTATTATTCTGTAAAAATCAAATTTCAAGTGGTTGTCAATCTTGCAGTATATATGCCACTTCATATCGACCTCCAATCTTTTTAAAACTACGTAGCTATGTTTGAATATATTCTTTACCCAGGATTAAATAATATATTTACTAAAATTACAGGTTAAATCAACCAGGTATTTATTCTTGTTGGTTATTTCATTGTGGAGCTTGTATGTTTAGTAGACCTAATATAGACTAATAGTCCGAATGGTTGTTGGAATTTTTTTTTTTTTAAATGATACATTAACAAATACATTCCATTATAATAGTGAATGCTGGTTTACTTATTTCCATAACACACTGTAGACAACATTCTTGTTAAATTTTTAGGAACTTCTTGTATTTGTTCAAATATGGGTGCTAAGACAAATCTGTACCATTCTATACATGATACTGCTTGTACGAGATCAAGAGGCAATGACATGCACAATCCTTTGATGGTGTCTAGTTTCTTTGGCTTGAGGTCTAAGTTTTTATGAAAGCTTAACATTGAATACTTTGTATTCGTTTGCATCAAGTAAAGTTGTGAAAACCAAATGATCGATTGGAAATGCACTTTATTCCTTCATTATTTCTACTATACCTTTTTGTGTCTTTTTGTTTAAGATAGTGTATTGAATAAATTTGTAAAGATACGGACACTCTTTGGTTTTATAGTCAGAAGTTAATATCCAAGAAATGAAGAGACCGTGCATGACATCCGTCCATAATTTGGTTTCCTTTATCTTTGACATTTCCATGTCATAATAATGGCTATTACCATTACCATATCAAAAATTATTCGAAGCTTTAGCATCCTCAAGTGCTTCTACGACCTTAATCTTCTTTGACACAATTCTATCCTAAAGCCCCTTCTGATTCCAACATCATCGAGAACTCTCTCTTCACTCCAAACCACATGCTTCACGATGGAAAGTATCAAGGCCATGGGCATTCCCATTACGAGAACCATTGACTATTTCAACGCAAGCTAGCCTCAAGTCTTTTAGCAATCATTTGATTTGCATATGAAATATGCAAGAGTAATTAAAAGAAATTGTAATAACCATAGAAAGCTGAGGTCCATAACGAAGATTGACAAACAAATCCTAGAAAATTCTTCTCCGCAACAAAAACTCGAATTTGGATTGATGCATCAAACAAAATGAACAATCTACTAATAATGGAGCTGGAAAAATGGTTGATGAATATTTTTGTTTTGCTTATATGAAAATGTAAACAAAAATGATTAATGAAAGATTTTGACAGTTAAAATTTAAAATAAATTGAAAGCTAGCTAGGGGTGACTTAAGGAGGATTGTAGGACGTGACGAAATTGTCATTCAAACTCCAATTTTATTTTTATTCTTTCCCTTTTACTTGTTTTTGAATGGTTTTGCTCCTTTCCGATCTAATAAAGTGTATTCAACGGGTATGCGAAAGCAACATCTTTCTTCTCTTTCATCATAATATTAATTCCTAGGACATAATCGTTATCTATAACAAGAATATCTAAATAAAGAAAATAGTAGACCGCGCACCTGGTACGCACGACCTAATAGAATATTTAAGAAAATAAAAATATAGAATTTGAGGTGGTTATCGATCTGGCATTTATATCCTATTTCATATCGACCTGCACTCATTCTAAAACTACGTAACTATGTTTGAATATATTCCTTACCCAGGATTAGTAATATATTTACTGAAATTACGGGTTAAATCAATCATGTATTTATTCTTGTTGATTATCCTATTATCGAACTTATATGCTTAGTAGACAAAAAATAGACTAACAGTCCTGCTAGYTGTAGGAAATTTTAAAAAAAAAAAAATGATAGATTAATAAATACATTCCACTAAAATAGTGAATAGTGGTGTATTTATTTCCATAACATGTTCTAGACAACATTCTTGTTAATTTTTTAGGGATTTCATGTATCTTTTCAAATATGGGTGCCGACACAAATCTATATTATTTTATAGATGTGCTGCTTATACAAGATCAAGAGGCAATGACGTTCACCATCCTTTGATGGTGACTAGTTTCATTGTCTTGAGGCCTAGGTTTTTAGGAAATCTTAACATTGAATACCTTGTATTCATTTGCATCAAGTAAAGTTGTGAAAGCCAAACTATCAATTGGAAATGCACTTTATTCCCTCATTATTTCTACTCTATTTTTTTGTGTCTTTCAGTTTAAGATAGTATATTGAATAAATTCGCAAAGATGCAGACACTCTTTGGTTTTATTTTAGTCAAAAGCTAATAGCTAAGAAATGAAGAGACCGCACGCGATATCCATACGTAATTTCTTTTCCTTTACATTCGACATTTCCATGTCATAATAATGGCTATTACCGTTGCCATATCAAAAATTATTCGAAGCTCACTTGTTTCCTTAAGGACTTTTCTAAGACCTTACTCTTCTTTGAACCGATTAAATCATAAAGCCCATTGTGAATTCAACTTCTTCGCGAACTCACTCTTCACTCCAGACCGCATGCTTGACCATGGAAAGTATCAAGACCATGGGCATTCCCTTTGTAAGAATCATTGACTATTTCAAGTACAAGCTAGCGTAAAGTCTTTTAGCAATCATTTCATCTGCATATGAAATATGGAAGAGTAATTGAGAAAATGGTAATGCCCATAAAAGGTCGAGGTCCGTAACAAAGGTTGAGAAAGAAAAATTCTTCTCCGCAACAAAAATTCGAATTTGGATTGATGTATCTAAAAAAATGAACAATCTACCAATAATGGAGCTGGAAAAATGGTTGATGGACATTTTTGTTTTTTATATGAAAATGTAAAGAAATGGCATTAATGAAGATTTTGACAATCAAAATTTAAAACAAATTGAAAGCTGGCCAAGAGCGACTTAAGGAGGATTGTGTGACGCAACGAAATTGTCATTCAAACTCTAATTTTATTATTGTTCTGTCCCTTTTACTTATTTTTTAAATGATTTTCCTCCTTTCCGATCTAATAAAGTGTATTCAACGGGTGTGCGAAAGCAACATCTTTCTTCTCTTTCTTCATAATATTAATTTCTACAATATAATCATTATCTATAACAAGAATATCTAAATAAAGGAACCAGCAGCCCACACACTTGACATGCACGAACTTATTGAATATTTATAGAAATAGAAGAATAGAATTTGAGGTGGTTATCGATCTTGTAGTATATATGCTATTTCACATTGACCTAGACTCTTTTTAGAACTACATAGCTTTGTTTGGATATATTCTTTACCAAGGATTAATAATATATTTACTAAAATTATGAGTTAAATCAACCAGGTAGTTATTCTTGTTGATTATCCCATTATCGAGCTTATATGTTTAGTAGACAAAAAATAGACTAACAGCCTTATAGGTTGTTGGAATTTTTTTTTAAAAAAATGATACATTAATAAATACATTCCACTGAAATAGTGATTTATTTCCATAACACATTGTAGAGAACATTCTTTGATGGTGACACAAATCCTTTTATACGTGATACTGCTCCTGTACGAGATCAAGAGGCAATGACATTCGCCGTCGTTTGATGGCGCCTAGTTTCTTTATTTTAAGGGCTAGGTTTTTATGAATGCTTAACATTGAATAGTTTGTATTCATCTTTATCGAGTAAAATTGCGAAAGCCAAACGATCGTTGGGAAATGCATCTTATACCTTCATTACTTCTAGCCTATCTTTTTGTGTCTTTCAGTTTAGGAGAGTGTATTTAATGAATTCGCAAAGGTGCGATACTCTTTAGTTTTGTTATAGTCAGAAGTTTTGATGTCAGTTTCCAAATCAATGGAAAAAGTTAATATCTAAGAAATGACGAGRCCGTGCACGATATCCGCACAGAATTTATTTTTTTCTACCTTCGACATTTCAATGTCATGTAATAGCGATTACCTTTTCCATATCAAAAATTATTCGCAGCTCTCTTGTTTCCTTAAGGACTTTTCTAAGACCTTACTCTTCTTTGACACATTTCTATACAAAGTCCCTTGTGTTTTAGCATCACTGAGAACTCTTTCTTCACTTCTAACCACATGCTGGACCATGGGAAGTATCAAGGCCAAGCACATTGCTAGTGCAAGCTCCATTGACTATTTCCAGTACACGGTAGCCTTAAAAATTTCAGCAATCATTGAATTTGCATATGAAGTATGAAAGAGTAATAGAAAATCATGATAATTTCCATAAAAAGAAAACACCTGTAATTCAAAGATTGAGAAAGAAAATGAAAACTCGAATTTAGATTGATGTATCAAACAAAAGGAGCACAATACTGATGATGTAGCTGGAACAATAGTTGATGAACATTTCTATTTGATTTTTTATGTGAAAATGTAAAGGAAAATGATTGATGAAAGATTTCGACAGTTCAATTTTAAAACAATTTGATATCTGGGCAAGGGCGACTTAAGGAAGATTGCAACACGCGATGAAATTGTGATTCCCACTCCAATTTTTTTTCTATTTTAGTTGTACTTTGAATGGTTTTCAACATTTTCGATCTAATAAAGTATATTCAAGGGGTGCGCGGAAGCACCGTCTTTCTTCAATTTGATCATAGTATTAACTTCTATGACCCAATTGTTATCTATAGCGAGAATATATAAATAAAGAAGATAGTGGACCAAGCACCTGGTATGCAAAAACGTATCGAATATTACAGAAATAGAAATATAGAATTTGAAGTTGTTATCGATCTTGCATTATATATGCTATTGTATATCGACCTACACTCTTTTCAAAACTACATAAATTTGTTTGTATATATTCATTTCCTAGGATGAATAATATAGTTAATGAAGTTCCTAGGTAAAATCAACTAGGCATTTATTCTTGTTGGTCATCCCATTATGGAGCTTATATGTTTAGAAGATAGAAATAGACTAACAATCCTGCTTGGCTATTGGAATTTTTTAAAAACAAAAATGATAGATTAGTAAATAGATTCCAATGAAATAGAGAATAGTGGTTTATTTATTTCCATAACACRCTAATAACATTCTTGTTCAATTTTTAGGGATTTTATGTATCTGTTCAGATATGGGTAATCAACTGCGACACAAATCTATACTCTTTTATACATGATACTGCCTATACGAGATCAAGAGGCAATGATAATCGCCATCCTTTGATGGTGTCTAGTTTCTTTGTTTTAAGGACTGGGTTTTCATGAATGCTTGACATTGAATAGTTTGTATTCGTCTTCATCGAGTAAAGTTCCAAAAGCTAAATGATCATTGGGAACCTTATTTCTTCATTACTTCTAGCCTATCTTTTTATGTCTTTCAGTTTAAGAAAGTATATTGCATAAATTCTTAGAGGTGCTGATACTCTTCGATTTTGTTATAGTAAGAAGTTCTAATGTCACTTTCGAAATCCATCGAAAAAGTTAATATCTAAGAAATGAAGAGACCATGCACAAAATCCGCACGAAATTTATTTTTCTTTACTTTAAATATTTCAATGTCATATAATAGTGATTACCTTTTCCATATAAAAAATTATCTGCAACTCTCTTGTTTCTAGGGCTTTTCTAAGACCTTACTCTTCTTTGACACATTTTTATACAAAGCCCCTTGTGATTTTAGCATCATCATGAACTCTCTCTTTACCTCCAACCACATGCTTGACCATGGGAACATCAAGTGATGAGGGACCACTCACCATACCACCTATGGTGCCTATATTTGATGGCCCMATGACTAGAGCGAGGGCTAAGAAGATCCAACAAGAGTTGGACAAGGTAGTTGCATTAGAATGTCGAAGGAGCTAGCTATGTTGGAGGATCTTCCTAAGCCTCATTTGTTGAGCATGGTGGCCATAGGAGCACAAGAAGACCTCAAGGATGTTTGAGGATTTGTTTGGGATATGTAATGGATTTTTAAGACATGGTTTTCTAGCTTATTTTATGCTTTGTACATTAGTTTCCTTTATAGCAAGATAAGCCTCTGGATTCRAACATGTGACCTTCATGGTTTGAAGACAAGTAAGCCACCTAGGTATAAAAGGCTTCCTTGTCTTCACTTTTAGCCAGAATTCATTTGTTTAAGAACAAAAAGGAAACACGATTTTCATTTTGGTTGAATGCATCGAATTCCCTTGAGAGATTTAGAGTATATTGTTGTTGATTTGGCTTAAGTTGTCTTGTGTGTTAATTCTTCAAGGGATTGGTGCTAGCAAGCTTCATTAAGTATCCTCCTTGTGCTTAGCTGCTATGGCCATTTTGTAAGGTTGCAAAGAAAGAAGGTTGAATTCTCATTTGTATTCGGTTCTTGATCTCAAGAGATTAAGGGTCGTTGGTTCTAGTTTTCTTTCAATTATCCTTTCTATTTTGATTTCTTCCATTGTCGACTTTAGTCTAACATCTTCCATTGTTTTCTTGTTTGTGTTTGTGCCTAGATCCAAGCTTTGTGGCTAATCCCCATATCATCAAGGCCAAGCACATTCTAGTTACGAGCACCGTTCACTATTTTGAGTACAAGATAGCCTTAAAACTTTTAGCTATCATTGAATTTGCATATGAAGTACGCAATAGTAATAGAAAAAAATGGCAATTTCATTAAAAAAATACCCATAAATTGGAGATTGAGAAAGAAATCCCAGCAAATTCTTCTTCGCAACGAAACCTTGAATTTAGATTGATGTATCAAACAAAAGGAACAAAATACTGATGATGTAGCTGGAAAAATGGTTGATGAATATTTCTGTTTGATTTTTATATGAAAATGTAAAGGAAAAGGAGATTAATGAAAGATTTTGACATTTCAAATTCAAAAAAATTTGATATCTGGGCAAGGGCGACTTAAGGAGGATTGCGACAAGCGATGAAATTGTAATTCGAACTCCAATTTTCTTTCTCTATTTTACTTGTACTTTGATGGTTTTGCACATTTCCTATCTAATAAGTTGTATTCAAGGGGTATGCGGAAGCACCATCTTTCTTCTCTTTCGTCATTGTATTAATTTCTACGATCAAATTGTTATCTATAGTAAGAATATCTAAATAAAGAAACTAGTGGACTGAGCAACTAGTACGCACAAACATATAGAATATTTATAGAAATAGAAATATAGAATTTGATGCGGTTATCGATCTTGCATTGTATATGCTATTTTATATTAACCGCACTTATTTCAAAACTACGTGGATATGTTTGTACTTATTTATTTCCTAGGACTAA
The DNA here is from genome assembly GCA_001752375.1 of Rhazya stricta. Classification (NCBI taxonomy): domain Eukaryota; kingdom Viridiplantae; phylum Streptophyta; class Magnoliopsida; order Gentianales; family Apocynaceae; genus Rhazya; species Rhazya stricta. The sequence goes on from MEJB01000373.1 coordinate 19,668, forward strand.
TAACATACTTACTGAAATTACTAGTTAAATCAACCAGGAATTTATTCTTGTTGATCAACCCATTATGAAGCTTATATGTTTAGTAGAACAAAAATAGACTAACAGTACTAACAGTCCTGCTTAGCTGTTGCAACTTTTTAAAAACAAAAATGATATATTAATAAATGCATTCCACTGAAATAGTGAATAATGATAAATTTATTTCCATGACACACTATACATAACATTATTGTTAAATTTTAGGAATTTTATGTATCTGTTCAAATATGGGTAATCAACAGCAACACAAATCTACACTGTTTATACATGATACTGGTTGTACGAGATCAGGAGGCAATGACTTTCGCCATTGTTTGATGGTATCTATTTTCTTTGTTTTGAGGGCTAAGTTTTTATGAATGCTTAACATTGAATAGTTTGTATTTGTCTGCATCGAATAAAGTTGTGAAACCGAAATGATCGATGGGAAATGCACCTTATTCCTTCATTACTTCTAGCCTATCTTTTTTAACCTTTCAGTTTAAGAAAGTTTATTGAATAAATTCGCAAACGTCCAGATACTCTCTGATTTTGTTTTAGTCAGAAGTTTTCATGTCACTTTCCAAATCGTTTGAAAAAGTTGTTATGTAAAAAATGAAGAGAACCTGCACGATATCCATGCGGTATTTATTTTTCTTTACCTTCGACATTTCAATGTCATAGAATAGCGATCATCTTATCAATATAAAAAATTATTCACAGCTCTCTTGTTTCCTCAAGGGCTTTTCTAAGACTTTAGTCTTCTTTGACACATTTCTATGTAGAACCCCTTGTGATTCCAGCACCATCGAGAACTCTCTCTTCCCTTCCAACCACATGCTGGACCATGGGAAGTATTATTTTCGAACACATTCCCATTACTAGCCCCTTTGACTATTCCAAGTACATGATAGCCTTAAAACTTTTAGCAATCATTGAATTTGCATATGAATTATGGAAGAATAATAGAAAAAATGGTAATTTTCGCAGAAAGCAAAGGTCAATAATTTGGAGATTGAGAAAGAAATCCTAGCAAATTCGTTTTCACAACGAAAACTAGAATTTAGATTTAGATATCAAACAAAAGGAACAAATATGACGATGTAGCTAAAAAAATGGTTGATGAATATTTTCGTCTGATTTTTACATGAAAATGTAAAAGAAAAGGATTAATGAAAGATTTTGGCAGTTCAAATTCAAAAAGTTTGATATCTGGGTAAGGAAGACTTCAGGAGGATTGTGACGCGGGACGAAATTTTAATTCATACTCCAATTATTTTTTTCTATTTTACTTGTACTTTGAATGGTTTTCCACATGTCCGATCTAATAAAGTGTATTCAAAAGGTGTATGGAAGCACCATCTTTCTTCTCTTTCATCATAGTATTAATTTCTATGATCCAATTGTTATCTATGATGAGAATCTCTAAATAAAGAAACCACCAGACAGAGTACCCGGTATGCACGAACTTATAGAATATTTACAGAAATAGAAATATAGAATTTGAGGTGGTTATTGATCTTGCATTATATATGCTATTTTATATCGACATGCACTCTTTTCAAAAATATATAGATATGTTTGTATATATTCATTCCCTAGGATTAATAATACACTCACTGAAATTATTGGTTAAATCAACCAAGTATTTGTTCTTGTTAATCATCCCATTATGGAGCTTATATATTTAGTTGACTGAAATAGACTAACAGTCCTGCTTAGCTATTGGAATTTTTTAAAAACAAAAATGATAGATTAATAAATGCTTTCCACTGAAATAGTGAATAGTGGATTATTTATTTCCATAACACGCTATACATGACATCCTTGTTAAGGTTTTAGGGATTTTATGTATCTGTTCAAATGGGTAATCAACGTCGACACAAATATAAACTGTTTTATACATAACTACCTGTACGAGTTCAAGTGGCAATCACATTCCCCATCCTTTGATGGTGTATAGTTTCTTTGTTTCAAGGGCTAGGTTTTTATGAATGCTTAAGATTGAATAGTTTTTATTCATCTGTATCGAGTAAAGTTGTGAATGCCAAACGATCAATGGGAAATGCATTTTATTCCTTCGGTACTTCTAGCCTATCTTTTTGTGTCTTTTATTTTAAGAAAGTGTATTGAATGAATTCGCAAAGGTGCAAATACTCTTCAGTTTTGTTATAGTTAGAAGTTTTGATGTCACTTTCCAAATCGATTGAAAAATTAATATCTAAGAAATGAAGAGACCATGCATGATATCTACATGAAATTTATTTTTCTTTACCTTAAACATTTCAATGTCATATAATAGTGATTACCTTTTCTATATAAAAATTATTCGCAGGTTACCTTAAACATTTCAATGTCATATAATAGCGATTACATCTTCTATATAAAAATTATTCGCAGCTCTCTTGTTTCCTCAAGGGCTTTCTAAGACCTTACTCTTCTTTGACACATTTCTATACAAAGCCCCTTGTAATTTCAGAATCGTCGAGAACTCTCTCTTTACCTCCAACCACATGTTGGACGATGGGAAGTATCAAGGCCAAGCGCATTCTCGTTACAAGCACCGTTGACTATTTTGAGTACAAGATAGCCTTAAAACTTTTAGCAATCATTGAATTTTCATATGAAGTATGCAAGAGTAATAGAAAAAAATGGCAATTTCATTAAAAAAAGAGGTCCATAATTTGGAGATTGAGGAAGAAGTCCTAGCAAATTCTTCTTTGCAATGAAAACTTGAATTTAGATTGATGTATCAAACAAAAGGAACAAAATATCAATGATGTAGCTGGAAAAATGTAATTCTAACTCCAATTTTCTTTTCCTACTTTACTTGTACTTTGATGGTTTTTCACATTTTTGATCTAATAGTGTATTCAAGGGGTGTACGGAAGCACCATCTTTCTTCCCTTTCATTATTGTATTAATTTCTACGATCCAATTGTTATCTATAGTGAGAATGTGTAAATAAAGAAACCAATGAATACGCATCTGGTACGTACGAACTTATAGAATATTTACAGAAATAGAAATGTAGAATTTGATGTGGTTATTGATCTTGCATTGTATATGTTATTTTATATCAACCTGCACTCTTTTCAAAACTACGTGGATATGTTTGTATATATTCATTTCCTAGGACTAATAATATACTTACGAAAATTATTGGTGAAATCAACCACGAATTTATTCTTGTTGATCATCCCATTATGGAGCTTATATATTTAGTAGACCGAAAATAGACTAACAGTCCTACTTAGCTGTTGGAACTTTTTAAAAACAAAAGTGATAGATTAATAAATGCATTCCACTGAAATGGTGAATAGTAGTTTATTTATTTCCATAACACGCTATACATAACATTCTTGTTCAATTTCAATTTTTTGGGATTTTATGTATCTGTTCAGGTATGGGTAATCAATGCTAAGACACATCTATAATGTTTTATACATGATACATCCTATATGACATCAAGAGGTAATAACATTCGCCATGGTTTGATGGTGTCTAGTTTCATGTTTTGAGGGCTAGGTTTTTATGAATCCTTGACATTGAATAATTTGTATTCGTCTGCATCGAGTAAAGTTGTGAAAGCCAAACAATCGATAGGAAACGCTGCTTATTCCTTTATTACTTCTAGCCTATCTTATTTTGCACTTCAGTTTAAGAAAAGTGATTATATAAATTCGCAGAGGTGCTTATACTCTCCGATTTTGTTAGAATCACGAGTTTTGAAGTCACTTCCCAATTTAGCTAAAAAGTTTATATCTAAGAAATGAAGAGACCATGCACGATATCTACACAGAATTTATTTTTCTTTACCTTAAACATTTCAATGTCATATAATAGCGATTACCTTTTCCATACAAAAAATTATTCGCAGCTYTCTTGTTTCCTCAAGGGCTTTTTTAAGACCTTACTCTTCTTTGATACATTTCTATACAAAGCCCCTTGTGATTTCAACATCATCGAGAACCCTCTCTCTCTTCACATCCAATCACATGTTGGACCATGGGAAGTATAATGGCCAAGCGCATTCTCATTACAAGCACCGTTGACTATTTTGAGTACAAGATAGCCTTAAACTTCTAGCAATCATTGAATTTGCATATGAAGTACGCTAAAGTAATAGAAGAAAATGGCAATTTTATTAAAAAATAGGTCCACAATTCGAAGATTGAGAAAGAAATCCTAGCAAATTCTTCTTCACAACAAAAACTTGAATTTAGATTGATGTATCAAACAAATGGAACAAAATATCGATGGTGTAGGTGGAAAAATGGTTGATGAATGTTTCTGTTTGATTTTATATATGAAAATGTAAAGGAAAAGGATTAATGAAAGACTTTGACAGTTCAACGTTAAAACAATTTGATATATGGGCAAGGGCGACTTAAGGAGGATTGCGACACACGACGAAATTGTAATTCGAACTCCAATTTTATTTTTCAATTTACTTGCACTCTAATGGTTTTCCACATTTTTGATCTAATAAAGTGTATTCAAGAGGTGTGCAGAAGCACCATCTTTCTTCTCTTTCATCATTGTATTAATTTTTACAATCCAATAGTTATCGATAGCGAGAATATCTAAGTAAAGAAACCAGCGGATGAGCACCTTGTACGCACGAACTTATATAATATTTACAGAAATAGAAATATAGAATTTTTTGTGGTTATCGATCTTGCATTGTATATGTCATTTTATATCAACCTACATTTTTTTCAAAACTACATGGATATATTTGTGCATATTCATTTCCTAGGTCTAATAATATACTTACTGAAATTACCAGTTAAATCAACAAGGAATTTATTCTTGTTGATCATCCCATTATGGAGCTTATATGTTTAGTAGACTGAAAATAGACTAATAGTCTTGCTTGGCTGTTGGAACATTTTAAAAACAAAAATGATAGATTAATAAATGCATTCCACTGAAATAGTGAATAGTGGTTCATTTATTTCCATAACATTCTTGTTAAAGTTTTACGGATTTTATCTATGTATTCAAATATGGGTAATCAAAGGCTACACAAATCTATAATGTTTATACATGATACTGCCTGTACGAGATCAAGAGTCCGCCATTGTTTGATGGTGTCTAGTTTCTTTGGTTTGAATGATAGGTTTTTATGAATGCTTAACATTGAATAGTTTGTACTCGTCGGCATCGAGTAAAATTGTGAAAGCCAAACTATTGATGGGAAATGCACCTTATTCCTTCATTACTTCTAGCCTATCTTTTTTGCCCTTCAGTTTAAGAAAAAGTGTATTGAATAAATTCGCAGACATGAAATCCTCTTCGATTTTGTTATAGTAAGAAGTTTTCATGTCACTTTCCAAATGGATCGAAAAAGTTAATATCTAAGAAATGATGGCACTTGCACTACATCTGCGCGGAATTTATTTTTCTTTACCTTCGACATTTCAATGTCATATAATAGCGGTTACCTTTCAATATAAAAAATTATTCACAGCTCTCTTGTTTCCTCAAGGGCTTTTCTAAGACATTACTCTTCTTTGACACAATTATATCATAAAGCCCCTTCTGATCTCAACATCATCAAGAACTCTCTCTTCACTCCCAACCACAAGCTGGACCATGGGAAGTATCAAGGCCATGGGCATTCCCATTACAAGGTCCGTTGAGTATTTCAAGTACACGTTAGCCTCGAATCTTCTAGCAATCATTAGATCTGCATATGAAATATGCAAGAGTAATAGAAAAAATGGTAATATCCATAAGAAGCCGAGGTCCATAATTCGAAGATTGAGAAACAAACCCTAGCAAATTCTTCTTCACAATAAAAACTCAAATTGTAGATTGATATGTCAAACAAAATTAACAATCTACCAATAATGGAGCTGGAAAAATGGTTGATGAATATTTCAGTTTTTTTATATGAAATGTCAAGAAAAAGGATTAATGAACGATCTTGACAGTTAAAATTTAAAAAAAATTGAAATCTGGCCAAGGGCGACTTTAGGAGGATTGCAGCATGCAAGAAATTGTCACTCAAATTCCAATTTTCTTTTTCTTTTTAACCATTTATTTGTACTTTGAATAGGTTTCCTCCTTTCTGATCTAATAAGTTGTATTCAACGGGTGTAGGAAGCAAATCTTTCTTCTCTTTCATCGTAATATTAAATGCTACAACTCATTCGGTATCTATAATAAGTATATCTAAATAAAAAAACCAGCAAATTGCGCACCTTGTATGCACAAACTTATATAATATTTATAGAATTAGAAATGTAGAATTTGATTTGGTTATTGATCTTGCATTATATATTCTATTTCATATTGATCTGCACTCTTTTTCAAACTATATAGATATGTTTGTATATATTATTTTCCTGAGACTAATAATATATTTACTCAAATTACCACTTCAATCAACGAGGTAATTATTCTTGTTGATCATCGCATTACGGAGATTACATGTTTAGTAGATTGAAAATTGAAAATAGACTAATTGTCCTGCTTGGCTATTGGAATTTTTTAAAAACAAAAATGAAAGATTAATAATGCATTCCACTAAAATAGTGAATAGTGATTTATTTATTACCATAACACRCTATAGATAACATTCTTGTCAATTTTTATGGGATTTTATGTATCTGCTCAAATATGGTTAATCAACACCGGCACAAATCTATACTATTTTATGCATGACACTGCTTGTATGAGATCAAGAGGCAATGACATTTGCCATCCTTTGATATTGTCTAGTTTCTTTGTTTTGAGGTCTAGGTGCTTATGAAAGCTTAATATTGAATACTTTGTATTCATCTGCATCGTGTACATTTGTGAATCCAAATGATTGATTGGAAATGCACTTTATTTCTTCATTATTTCTACTCTACATTTTTGTGACTTTTAGTTTCAGATAGTTTATTGAATTAATTCATAGACATTTAAACGCTCTTTAGTTTTAGTATAATTAGAAGTTAATATCTAAGAAATAAAGAGACCATATCAGTACGTAATTTATTTTTCTTTACCTTCAACATTTCAATGTCATATAATCGCTATTACCATTACCATATAAAAATTTTACGAAGCTCTCTTGTTTCCTCAAGGCCTTTTCTAAGACCTTAGTCTTCTTTGACACATTTCTATCATAAAGCCCCTTGTGATTTCAGCATCATCAAGAACTCTCTCTTCACTCCCAATCACATGCTGGACCGTGGGAAGTATCAAGGCCACGACCAATCCCATTATGAGCACGACTGAGTATTTCAAGTCTTTTAGCAATCATTGGATCTATATATGAAATATGCAAGAGTAATGGAAAAAACATGGTAATATTCATAAAAAGTCGACGTCCATAATTCGGAGGTTAAGAAACAAATCCTAGCAAATTCTTCTTTGCAACAAAAACTTGAACTGTAAATTGATATATCAAATTGAATCAACAATCTACTGACAATGGAGCTAGAAAAATGGTTGATGAATATTTCGATTTTTCTATATGAAATGTAAGGAAAAAGGATTAATAAAAGATTTTGACAGTTAAAATTTAAAACAATTTGAAAGCTGGCCAAGGGCGACTTAAGGAGGATTGAGGCACACAACGAAATTGCCATTCAAACTCCAATTTTATTTTTRTTTTTTTATCTTTTACTTGTACTTGGAATGGTTTTCCTCCTTTCTGATCTAATAAGTTGTATTCAATGGGTGTGCGAAGCAACTTCTTTCTTCTATTTCATCATAATATTAATTGCTACGACTTAATCGCTATCTATAATGAGAATATCTAAATAAAGAAACAAGCATACTGCCACCTGGTACACACGAACTCAGAGAATGTTTACAAAATTAGAATATATAGAATTTGATTTGGTTATCGATCTTGCATTATATATGTTCTATTTCATATTGATCTGCGGTCTTTTTAAAACTACATACATATGTTTGTATACATTATTTTTCCAAGATTAATAATATACTTACCGAAATTACCAGTTAAATCAACCAGGTAATTATTCTTGTTGATCATCCCATTACAGAGCTTATATGTTTAGTAGACCAAAAATAGACTTACAGTCTGCTTGCGGTTGGAATTGTTTTTAAAAGATAAATAAATAAATACATTCTACTGAAATAGTGAATAGTGGTTTATTTATTTCCGTAATAGGCTGTAGACAATATTCTTGTTAAATCTTTTGGGATTTCATGTATCTATTCAAATATGCATGCTGACATAATTCTATACTAGTTTATACATGATGCTGCCTCTACGAGATCAAGAGGCAATGACGTTCACCAACCTTTGATGGTGTGTGTGCTTATTTTTTATCATAGAAGACAGCATGGAAATGGAAGGGTTTTGCACATATAATCTGAGAAAATTATTATGGTATTGACATGATATGAGTATAGGATCTCTAAAATATTTTGAGGTTAAGTGCTTCATATTAAAAAATTTAGAATACATAAGATATGGCCTTTATGGTTTGCTTTAGTCTTTTGGACAAACCAGTTGCATTCTAACTGATGTGGAAACCCAATTACTTGGTGAAATTTAACTTGTGATACTAGGTTAGAAATCCTCAGATCCTAGGAAGAGTTTAGTGCAAATTTCATTCAATTTGAATATGTAAAACTCAAGAAATGAGTTGGTCTTTACAGTGTGGTCAATCTTGAAATTGAATATAAGTTGTAAAATTCTTCTTTAAATCTGGATACATTGAGAACTTTTTAAGTTGATATTTTATGTATTTAAACCGTACTATTTTAGGGTTATTTTGGTACCAATTTCATTCAAAAACCCTGAGTATTTTGGGAGTAATACTCAAAATACCACAAGTTGTCCATTTTTATGAAAACCAATTTCAAAATCTATCATTTTTATCCCAAAATTTTCCGACAAATGCATTTTATATAATTATTCTCTATGTTATATTATATTATGTCATTTAATTTTCTAAATGATATCAGCTCAGAGAATGATGAAGCCGAGTTGTTGTGAAATGGGCCTTTAAGTTATGACTTAGGTTTGATTTATTGTGATTTCTTATTAAGGATGTTTATTGTGGATTATTTTTTAGGAAACGACAGTCAGTAGACTTTCTGACTAATTAGAATCATAAGTGAGTTGCTCCAATCTTTAAATTCCGCAAAACATGTTTGTTTTTAGCTACCTTAGATATCTATAATTTATCATGAATTTCCTTCAAGCTTTTAAAATTCCACAAAAATGTGCTTGTTTTCATAGCGTACTCTAGTTATGTTTTTCAATTCCTGTATGCTTGAAGAATGATTTTACCTATCAACCATTTATTTCTCAAAGATAATTTTGAACTCTCTCTTTTTGCAAAAATTTTTATAGCTTAATTTTTCCAAAAACTGTTTCCTACATAAGTTTGCCATTATGCTAAAATTTTGATTCTTGGAAAATTCAGGATAAATATGTTTTCAAAAGCTTGTTCGATAAAACTATTTAGGAAAGTTTTTTACACACTCGTGACCTCTATTTTCTATTCATATTGAGTACTCAATCGACAATCTCTGAATAACTAGTCTGGCGGATACTCTATTGTGCTTGGCTAGTCCCCAATATGAATACCCCTTGAACTAGTTCAGATGACAGTATCAGAGTAAGCCAACCCTTGGCGGTTGTCGGTAGTGGATTAGGAATGAATCAGGCAGACACTCATGTCATTAGGCACCCAGGTTTGGTTGTGGATATTCATATCGGTTAGAAGGTAGAACCTATGGCCAGGGGGTCCCTTGTACCCTGGCTAGTGGGTACCATTGATCGTATGAAGCGATAAGGTGGTAAATCGGCTGCGTAATTACGAAGTGATAATGTTGCTATTACTAAACCCCACTGAGTTTTACTTTGTGGTAACTGTTCCTTGGTTGTGTGTTTTATTTTCAAAAAACGTTTCATTTAATATTCTTATCAAATTCTTCATCTACCAAAGGTTTTATGATACTGGTACTATTTTTATTATATCCCTAAACATGTATTTTCTAAGCTCACAGTGCACACGTGCAGAACTCACTGAGCTATCGCTCATAGTTTTCCTTTGTTTTTGTAGTGATAGGCATTGATCTTGAGGTGTCGAGGATGAGAGCAGGAATGTTAAGTGCCAGATCAGCACTACATTCCTTAGTCTACTATGATATATTTTGTTCTAAGCTTGTAACCTTACCTATTATCCTTGTTAAATTGTACTTCCACTGTCTTAATATGGATTGTATCTTTTTGAGTGATAGTACTGACTGCCGAGAGACAAGCGGCGACTTGTTCGGTGCTAGTCATACCTAGGGGACAGCAGAGCACCATAGGTGGTATTAGAGCCTAAGTCGCAAATCTAGAGGAACTAATGGGTATAGATGAGCCTAGGTTTCAAATCTAATAGGATTTCTGGATAAAATTACAAAGAATTACAAACCTAGCAGGACTTACGGATATAGTTTGTATGACCATAGATGTGAGCATGCATAGAACTTAATWCGAGCATATAGATCTATTTAATTAGGATTATGTGCGTGATTGTAAGAAATGAATTATTGGAAAACTTTCGATAGGTCTTCGTGCTAGGAATTGTACCCGAATCTGTGACTAATATGCTTGGCAGTATTATTGTTGAGTTTGATACATTAGTGTGTACAGATATGGTACCTCAAACATGAAAAAGTGGTCAACAGAATATCCCTAAACTAAGGGGTAGACAAGTTATTTTAAGAAGCGCTCTAATTATAAAAGGTGGCAAGGGAGTCCAGATTAACTCTGAGAAAGGTAAAAATATTCCCACATCGCCCCAGTGCCCTAAGATCACATGTAAGTATTGCGGCAAGCGGGGACATCGAGAAATGGAATGTAAAAGGAAAAATAACTAGTGTGTCCTTTGTGGAAGCTCTGAACACTTTGTTTACAGATGCCCGTGTAGAACTAAGCCTCCTCAAGGAAGTCCAAATCCAGACTAGCAGGACCTCAAGCCCTACAAGCAAACAGGTCCAGAAAGCCTGCAGTTAAGGCTTGAGTATTTGTGATAGAAAAGAGAGATGTGAGTGAAGATTCCAACGTGGTCGAAGGTACCATATTCTAGTAGACCTTGGATCTACCCATTCATTTGTAGCATCGCACTTTACGATCGACCCCACTAAATTGATGTGTAGATACTTAGTAAGTACTCTGATGAAGAAACTATAATTGCTGACATAATGACCCTAGAGTGTAACATTTTTATGGGAAAGACTCTACTTCCTGGAAATTTGATAGTACTAATTGTTAAGGATTATGATGTGATACTAAGTATGGTTTGATTGTCTAGACATTATGCATACCTTAATTGTAGAACTAAGACAATTAAGAGGGTGTAGTACAGTTACAGGTAGTACAGTTACAGGGTGATAAGGGTAAGTCAATCATTTAAAGGGTTAAGGCTAGGAAGTTACTTAAAAAGGGTTGCAAATGATACTTAGCCTACTTGATCAACCAATTGACAAGCATGGGGACCCAAGAATGTTGTTTGGGTAGTGGTCGACTACCTAACCAAAATTAGCTCATTTCATCTCAATCAACATCTAATAACCTTTGGAGAAACTACTAGAGTTGTATATACAAGGGATCATGAGACTTCGTGGCATACCTATAAATATCATCTCACACCGAGATCCAACATTTACCTCTCAATTTTGGCGGAAGCTCCAGAAGGCAATGGGTGCGATGCTAAACTTCAGTATTACGACATATCCTCAAATGGACAGGCAATTAGAAAGGAGGACTATACAAATCTTGCAGGACATTTTTTGAGCATGTGTTATGGATTTTGAATTCAAATAGGTAGATAATGAAGCATTTGCAGAATTCACGTACAACAACAGCTACCAATCTTCGATCAGGATGGTAGCCTACGAAGCATTCTATGAAAAAAGATACCAATCACCAATGTCCTAGGAAGAAATAGAAGAAAGGCATATCTGGAAAGATAATCAATTACCAAACATAGAGGAAACATTTGAAAAGGTAAAAATAGTCAAAGATCGATTATTAGCTGCTTAGAGTCGATAGAAAAGTTACGTTGATAACCGATGGCGAGTTCTAGAGTTTAGAAGGTGATCAAGTCTTTCTAAAACTGAGGCCCCGCTAAAGTTTGGTCAAACACCCGAGAGGCGGTAAGCTAAGTCCCAAATACATCGGACCATTTGAGGTACTAGAAAAGATTGGAGCAGTTGTGTACAGAATTGCATTGCTGACTGAGCTAATTGAATTTCACGTGTCACAACTCAAGAACTACAACCCAGCACCGATTATGTGATAAACGAGGGAAAAATCAAGTTGCATCCGGACCTATCATATGAGGAAAAGCCAGTACAGGTATTAGATTCCAGTATTAAAAAGCTACAGAATAAAGAGATTCGACTGGTCAAGATTCAATGAGAACATCATGAAATTTTAGACATCACATAGGAATCATGAGACAGAAATACCCCAACTTATTTCAGGTAAGTAAAAAGTTCGAGGACGAAATTTCCTTAAGAGGGAGAGAAGGTGACAACCTAGATATTTCTAGAACATAGAAACCAACATAGGTTATGACATCGTGAGTATATTTAGTGGAAGATATAGAACATTAGAAATAGGATATTATTAGGCTTAGAATTTGGGATAGGATTACACTGTTAGAATAAATCCGAACATAATATCGGCTTAATTGAATTTTGAAATTTTAGTTTTCTAAAAATATTGGCTTTGATTTTTTATTTAAGAAAAATTGTAGCTTTAGATTTATTCCATTTTATGAATTCAATTTTCTCAGCTTTATTTTTGAAAATTATATATTATTGTCTTTCTAAATTGATTTATTACCTTATTAGCTTATATTTTAGTCCAAGGCCGAGCTTAAAACTGTTCCAAAAATCTAAAACTTCCATCGTGATTTCTTGTCTTCATCTTAGCTGATTTGTTCATCATCAAATTCACAGTAGTTGCCCTCAACTCTTGGCTCAATCTTACTCGTTAATCACCGACCAATGCATGTTAAGTATTTGGCAAGAAATTTGCATGAGTTTGAATGGGTATGTGGCCGGTTTTGGGGAGTCTTTTAGCATGATTTTACAGCTGCTATTCATGAGTTGAGCTGTGCGATTCTGAGGAGTTCTTAGCAAATGAACTACAGTTGATATGCTTTGAAGTGTGTTGTTCGATTACCATGAAGTTTCAGCTAGAAAATGGACAGCTAACCATGTATTGAAGAAGTAAAATGGTAATTTTTTTTTTTAATCATTCTTGTATGAAACTACCTGCCAATTCCACTTCAATTCAGCCAGTTTCATGTTCTCTTTTGCATCCTAGTTTTCTCTGCCTATAACCTCTATATATTGAACCAAGTTACTCACTTTTTTATACACTAAGATCACCCACATTTCTCTACATCTACAACAGCTGAATTGCTTTCTTCAAAATCAAAACTTCTGTTTGTTCTCTACTTTCTAAAATAGCCACTCAAACCCTTCTTTCTTCAAGACAATAGCCCTTCATTTCATACTTAGGTGTGTCTGTAACTTGCCAATATTGCCATTATAGTATTGCCTATGATATGATATAGGGTCTCAAAAATGTTTTGGGGTTAAGTTTTTCATATTAAATGCTTTAGAAAACATAAAACGTGGCCTTTAGGGTTTGCTTTAGTCTTCTGGATGAACAAATTATGCTCGAATTGATTTGGAATCCTGATTACTTGGTGAAATTTAACTTGTGATACAAGGTTAGAAAGCCTGGCTGATTCAATTTAAAAACTTAATTCAATTTGAACATGGAATCCTTAGGAAGATTTTAGTGAAACTTTTATTCACTTTGAACATATAAAACTCAAGATATGAGCTGATCTTCACAGTCTAGTCAATCGGGCCGATTGAACATAAGTTGTCCAATTCTTTTGTAAATCTACATTCATTCAGAACTTTTTAAGTTAATATTTTTGCAATGGATTTAAACTTTGGCATGTTAGGGTTATTTTTGCATCCACATAATTTAAAAACCCTAGGTATTTTGGAAGTAATGCTCGAAGTACCACAAGCTGTCCATTTCTGTGAAAATCAATTTCAAAACCTATCATTCCAAACATTTTCTGACCAATCGCATTATATATAGTTATTCTATAAGTTATATTGTATTCGATCCTTTCATTTTCTAAAGGATCTCAGCTTAGAAAATATCTATTTTTGCAAGAGTCGCTGTGAGTCGGGTTTTTAAGTTATGACTTGGGTGTGATTTATTGTGATTTATTACTAAGGATATTTCTTGTGGATTTTTTTGTAGGAAATGACATTGAGTAGAATTTCTGATTAATTAGAATCGCATGATGTGTTACTTTGATTTTTAAATTCCTGCAAAAATGTGCTTGTTTTCAAATACTTTAAATAACTATTATTTTATTGTGAGTTTCCTTTCGACTTTTGAAATTCCGCAAAAATGCGTTGGTTCTCATTCAAGCATACTCTAGCTATATTTTCAATTCCCATATGCTTGAAAAATGATTTTTCCTATCAATCGTTTTATTTCTCAAAAGTATTTTTTAACTCTCTTCTTCTGCAAAAATGTCTACAGCTATGACAACCCGGATTTTTCTATGAAATGTAGGTTTTAATATTGCAAGTCGATTCCTAGAATATCCAAAAATAGAATATTGTTAGACTTGAAAACTTGTTTAAGATTATACGGTTAGCTTAGTCAATTTTCAAAAACCCTTCTCTTGAAATTTCGGCTCCTATTKTAGTTTAAACTTAATTTAAACTTATTCTTTTTTCTAAAACCRGATTTGCTCAAATTTATTTTAAGAACTCTGTATTATTCTTAAAAATAATTCATTACTTTATAAGCTTCCATTTTAAATTTTAGCCTTTTCTGTTCTTCTCAAATCACAGCCATTTGATCTAAAAGTTCCGATTCAATCTTCACTATTAATTAACCACCAATGCATGTAGAGAAGCTTGCATGAATAGATGTTCGGTTTTTTTGAGTCTTAGCATGTGAATTTCAGCTGCTAATTGGGTAGGCAAGCTGTCTAGATTTGGGAGATTTTTTGCAAGAATTGATAGCTGTGTTCTGTCCAAATTACATGAGGTTCTCAGCTAGAGATTGGACAGCTATTTAGATGATTTTTCAAACTTTAAAGGAGAAGATTGGAGATTAGGACAGCTGCCCATTGAAGTATCTCTTCCCTAGCAAAAGAAATGAATAAATAAAACTAGATTTTTCTTTTTCAAAGCAACCGGCAAGTCCTTCAACCGGTCCAGCTTCTTCCACCAATAACCTCTATAAATTGAACCATTTCCTTCACTTTTCATGCACCAAGATCAGCTAAAATCCTCTACTTCCGTATAACAGCCAGATTGCTTTCTTCGAAATCAAAATCCTAGCTATGCTCTACACTTCCTAAAACAGCAGACGCTTACCCTTGTTCACAAAAACACACAGCTGTCATTTCTGCTCTAATAAGTCCTCTCATTTCATCCTCTTTTTACACGTCCTAAAATCTACCATTTTTTCCATCCTTTTTACTGCAAATACAGGTACGAAGATGGTTAACTTTGGATTTGTTAAGTAGTGAATCGTGTAACAATGATGTGGGCCTGCATTTCAGTTAGAAGGACTGCATCGGTTCTTACATGGACATTCTAAGAATCTAATATGGTGATTCCATAAGATGAACATAGACTTTTTCATGCATTTTAAGATTACTATTGCAAATAGAATGTATTAGAATTATAAGAGTTTCTCATTAGAGTTTGTTCTGGCCAAACCAGAACTTTTACCTACTGTCAACATTTCTTAACAGCTTGATTACTTGATGGAATTTTGTTGATGATGTATGTTTAGAAAGCCAAAAATTTGAGTGCAAATTTCATCCCATTTGCACATGTAAAATTCAAGATATGAGTTGATCTTTGCAGTGTGGTCGATTTGGTTGATTGAACATGAGCTGTATTTGTTTTTAATTCTGGAATTTATTCGAAACTTTTTCAGCTCTAATATTTGCACAGATTCAAACTCTAACATGCTAATATTATTTTTGCACCAATTTCATTTTGAAACTACAAATATATTGGGAGTAATACTAAGGTGCCAGAAGATATCCATTCCTGAGAAAACGGATTTCAAAACCCATCATCTGTCTTATCTCAAAATTTTCTAACCAAGC
>MEJB01000102.1:0-32275 GCA_001752375.1 Rhazya stricta
AACATTTAAGTTGGCTGAAATGTAGGATTGAATGTAATAGGCAACAAATAAGGACATTAACAGATGTAAAATATAGAGATAATCAAAGAAAATGCCAAAAAGAATAGGATGTATTAGTACAAAATAAAAAATAAAGAGCATAGGTTGTTACAAGTTAATATCTTACTTACTAATAGTATTTCCTCACCTAATGAGAAGTTACGGGTTTGATTCATATCTGATCATCAACAAAGAAAATTCAAAGTGTGAATTTAGCCCCTATTTAAGTTGATTGCCTATAAAACCATAAGGAGATTAAAATTAAATTTACCTATTTCCCTTTTAGTGCATACTAGATGATTTAAGTTTCAAATAATCACATTGCATCATTTTGTAGAACATTCTTATACTAAAAATATATAAATCTTATTTTGTTTTCTTCACAAAGATAATAATGTTCTAGAAATGGATCCAAAAAATGTTCAAGCTCTAGGACTGAACAAGATTGCTGAATTGAACTCTCTTTCAGAAAACATAGGTAATTCTCTCTCCCTTTTAGCTTGTACACTTGTGACATTTCGCACTATAATTGTTAAAAGTCCAATAAACCCTATTGATTAATTAAATAGGTGATTGATGTATATTTTGGATATGCTTGATAAAGTAATTACACGAGAGATAGTCTAACTCTTTATCCCATCAAAATAGATAAGTAAAATAATTTTAATTTCCAATTTTAACTTTAACGTACTCGAATATGAGGCACYATTTTTGGATGGAAACATAGTTAGGCCTCATGTACAGCATACTAGATGATTTAAGTTTTAAATAATCATATTGCATTATTTTGTAAAACATTCTTATACTAACAATATATATACATCTTTCTTGTGTTTCTTGATGAAGATGATGATGTTGCAGACAAGCTCCAGGATTGAACAACATTGTTGGATCGAGTTCTCGTTTAGAAGATAGAGGTAATTCTCTCTTTTAGCTTGTACAAATGTGTCATTTTGAACTATAACTGTTGAAAAATTCAGTAATCCATAATGATTAATTAAGTAGAAGATTGATATACATGCTTGATAATGTAATCCCATGAGAAACAACCCAATTATTTATCCCATCAAGATTGATAAGTAGAATAATTTAAATTTAAATTTTTGTCTTAATGTACTTGAATATTAACTCCAATTTTTAGAATGGATACTAAGTTTGGCCTTTTTAACTAAACTCAATCTTTCTACATCATATCCACAAAAGTCAATCTAAATGTATATTATTGATATTATTCCTTTTCCTTCCAACTCCTTCAATCTAAACCAAGTGTAAGTATTTTTATWGACATTAACATGAACAAAAATTGTAAACAAGATATATAAGAATATTTTATATATAAGTTGGCTGAAATATAGGATTCCACATAATAGGCACACAATAAGCACAGCAATAGATGTAAAATGTAGAGGTAACTAGATGGTGCTGATATCTCATCTTCAATGGTAGACCAACCATGCAACAAATTGGAACTATCTGGAGTATAGTACCTAGTGCAAGAGAGAGCATGCATGAACATCATCAAGAAAGATTTGAGTTTTTTGGGTAAAGACCTGGCGGGAACAACTTATCTGGTGGAATTGAAGAGCACAGATACAAAAGATGTTGGCGGATGCATAATATCTCATGCTCTGGAAATAGAAAAAACCTACCTATCCATAGTTTTAGTCTAAATTTACTTGAGGGAGTTTCTCGAATCTAGGCCAGTTATAATTGCTCCTGTTGGCATGCTCTTTACATAGGAAGAAGAATTCAAGAAATTGGAAGTCGAATTTCCATTCCACAACCTCAGAGTTCTCCGAGAATGAAACAAAGACCTTCTCAAACTTTTCACCACGAGCAGATCTCCAGACAACAACAAAGTTTGATGGTTAAACGTTTTTTTCTCCACCACTATTCTAGGGATAAGTTACAATTTATACGGGAAACTTGCTCAGAAGATAGTGGTTCTAGATGAAGAGTCTCAAAATCTATGGAGAATACTACTTCAATTCCCAAGTTGGTAATTCTAAATGTATGGCACATTCCTCACAATCGAAGTAGTTCTATTCGGAAGACTGTCTTAAAACTTCAAATGAAGAAGAGAATTATTCTTTCAAGAACTCCTTTCTAGAACAACTTTGAATAACTTTTCAACACCTTCATTTTGTAGGCCAGGAATTCTTGAAATAGAAAAAGCATTTGAAGGCATGGTTCCCTCAAGGGGAAAAAAGAGTTGTTCAATCCTAGAGCTTGAACAATTTCTACAACATCATCATCTTCATCAAGAAATGTAAAAAGGTGTATATATTGTTAGTATAAGAATTTTTTACAAAATAGTGCAATGTGATTATTTAAAAATTAATCATCTAGTATACAGTACAAAAGAAATAGAGAATTTGATTTTAATCTCCATATGATTTTATAAGCAATCAACTTAATTAGGGACTAAATTCAC
The DNA here is from genome assembly GCA_001752375.1 of Rhazya stricta. Lineage (NCBI taxonomy): Eukaryota > Viridiplantae > Streptophyta > Magnoliopsida > Gentianales > Apocynaceae > Rhazya > Rhazya stricta. The sequence goes on from MEJB01000102.1 coordinate 2,474, forward strand.
ACTTTTTTTCTCTATTGATGATCAGGTWTGAATCGAAGCCATAAATTCTCGTTAAGTGAGGAAATACAATTAGTAAGTAAGTTATTAACTTGTGACCTCTTTCATTTTATTTTGTACTAATGCATCCTATTCATTTTGTCATTTTCCTTGGTGACCTCTATATTTTGCATCTGTTGATGTGCTTATTGGGTGACATTATGTGCAATAACTTATATAGAAAATATTTCTATATATTTTTTTATATTTTTTTGTTYATGCCAACATCAATAAAAAAACTTACACTAGGTTCAGATTGAAAGAGTAGGAAGGAAAAGAAATAATACCAATATCTAAATTTAGATTGACTTTTGTAGATATGAATGTAGAAAGATTGGGTTTAGTTAAAAAAGGACTAACTTAGTTTCAGTTCAAAACATTCGGTTTAATATTCGAGTACGTTAAGGGTGAAATTGTAAATTAAAATTATTCTACTTATCTATCTTGATGGGATAAATAATTGGATCGTCTCTCATGTTATTACTTTACAAAGCATATGCAAAATATACATTAGTCATCTATTGAATTAATCATTATGTTTATTGATCTTTTAACAATTATAATTGAGAATGACACAATTGAACAAGCTAAAAGAGTGAGAATTACCTTTGTTTTCTAGAGGAGAGCTCGCTCCAGCAATGTTGTTCAGTCCTGGAACTTGAACAATTTCTACAACATCATCATCTTCATCAAGAAACACAAAGAGACTGTATATATTATTAGTATAAGAAAGTTTTAAAAAATGATGCAATGTGATTATTTGAAACTTAAATCATCTAGTATGCACTAAGAAGGAAATAGAGATATCTGACTTTAGTCTCCTTATGATTCTATAGTCAATCAACATAACTAGAGGCTAAATTCACACTTCTATTTTTCTCTCTTGATAATTAGATGTGAATCGAACCTATAACTTCTTGATAGATGAGAAATATTATTGGTAAGCAGGTCATTAACTTGTGACAATTTACATTGTTTCTTTTTTATTTTGTACTAATGCGTCCCAAACTTTTTGGCATTTTACTTTGTTACCTCTATAATTTACATTTCTTGATGTGCTTATTAGGTGCCTATTATGTGCAGTCCTATATCTCAGCACAATTATATAGCAAAAGATTGTTATATATCTTCTTTCTATCTTTTGTTCATGTCAATATCAATAAAAACATATATACTAGATTTAGATTCTCTGAAGGATAATCAAATTATCCATGGTCCTAGGAAGCTGACTTAAGAATGTCTACTTCTAGGTAGCTCCCAGTGGTAAGTAAGAACATTCAAGTTAGTCATTAATTATGGGACGAGCTATCTAAGGATGGTAGATGTTATTGAGAAGGTATTAGTACATTATTCCTCTCTCAATGATGGGTGTTGCATAGAAAGGTATATTTGTCATTTCACCTATAGATCGAATACTATGCTCATGCAAAGTTGTTCATGGGGCCAATTTATCTATAAGGTGACAAATGCAACACTTAAATTGACAAAATATAGCTACYACRTAGTTCAGGTATTTTGGTAATTTGAGTGGCCRCGAATATTTTGTCTTTTGATCCCTTGGGTAGCTCAGYATCACCTAAGTACTTAATTATACAATCGGGCTTCAAGGATGAACTGTTTTAATGAGAGGTATTATTTTATTTAGTTTAGTCCATATTTATTGGGCTAGAATAAATTAGGTATTTAATTAATCACTTATGTTGATAGAAGAAAAAATTAATTAAAGAATGGACTTAGGTCTCAAATTAGATTGAAGAACAACAAGACATGGCCCATAAAAGACTAGGAATTTCGGCCTCAATAGGGGAAACCCTAGGGTGGTCGAAATGCCGTTTGTCTTGGGAGGATTTATGTCACCCTAAGGATGTATATCCCTTAGCCGAAATCACAGGCAGTTGGGGATTCCAAGACTTTGTAATTTTAGGGTTTTGTTCTTTAATCCTAATAGATATAATTTCTCTTGGAAGAATTCTCTTCACGTACTAAACTCCTTCTCTAGTTGTTGCACACTCTCTCTCTCCTTCTAATGAAATTTCATCCTAGGTTCTCACTAATCCTAATCTAGAGAGGTAAAGTAATACCTAAGAATATCGAAGAAGAGTCTTCTTGCTAATTTCATGTGGAGAACTCATAAATTCACTAGGAAGAATCATCTCCAGAAAATTAAAGGATCCAGGCAGCCTTCAGAGCCATTTGTACCACCACCCTTTTTAGTTCAGACCGAAGAGTATTCAGAACCTCATTTATTCTGCAAAGAATAAAAAGTAGTAAGTTTCTCCTAAACTCACCGTACGAACGATTAAAATTCTAAAACTTTGCTTTCACTGCTTGATTCTTACTTTGTAAGGTCTTTCAAGTGGTATCAGAGCCACAGTTTTAATGTTGGAGCATACTAGGGTTAGACTGAAAAAGGCTATTTCTGTACTAGTTTAAAACGTTTTGTTTGTTCGTATGGTCCATCCAAGATGAATGTTTTCTAGACCTTTTGTAAATCTCGTGAGTGGAGGTATAGAGATTGTATATATTATTTGTCTATTTTTACGAATTAGATTTGATGTAAACCTCATGGTTGAGGTAGGCACTTGTTACAATTAAATTCGGTGAAGTGTTTTACATCGATTTAAAGAAGTGACTTAGGTCTTAAATTAAATAATTTCTTTTTTTAATTATTCATGTGTGATCACAACCATGTTAATTCATGAGGATTGCTTAATCTAGGTAGAATTAAAATGGAAATAAAACATTTTACCATATTCAATTAAAAATATGAAATCAGTTTATGAGTTACTTCTTTAAAGGCTATTATCCATGACATAGAAAATAAGAATAAAGTTGGATATTTCATAATAATGTCTTTGATAGGTTAAATAACAACATGAATAATTAACTTATGAATTTACTCACCTATGGTGTAATATAAGTTTGGATGTTTTACTAGATGTTAATGGAACCTTAGGCATTTTATTACAACCCTCGTTTTTTAAAGATTCTACGGGAGAGGGGTTTCCAATGGCCTYATGGCTTCCATCACACCTCTAGTTAGAGATTGTAGGTACCCTCATGTAATTTTGAGCAGGACTCCGTACAGGGTAGGTATTCCATAATGATTTAGATCTAATGGTAGAKGCATAATTAAAACCTAGGGTATGTGTTGTCACTGGCTAACTTATAGTTGGAAGTGATGATGCGTAGGAGATGTATGGCAGTGGCCAACCTCTAGTCAAACATTGTTTTGATCATCTCCTATTAAGGAAGTTTAGTTTGTAGTGGTTATGCACTTAATTTAGAGAATTGATAATCTTCCTATAGAAGCTCTGTTGGTTATTCTAAGCGCCAAATAACATATTATTGATAATAGCTATAGGGTTATCTATTATCAGGATATTGTATGAGCTTATGTGCAATATTTGTTTATAACGTACCAAAGCACTAAAATTACTTTATTCTCATTTTTTCAAAAATGACTGGTTGAGGCTTTTTTTAGTCCACTGAGTATTATTCTCAAGGAGCATAAGCTCATAGAGGCTAGTTATGTGGACTGGAAGAGGAACTTGAACATAGTAATCTTGCCAAAGTGTACGAGTATGTTCTCATCAACCCCTGTCCTAAGACTGGGGAGGACTCCATAGACAATGAATGCTAGGTAGAGGTGGACTGGAAGAGAGTCGATGAAATGGCTTGATGCTATATGTTGGGCTCCATGTCTAGTGTGATTTAGTCAAAGCACGACCAGATACGAGCTATGTATGATATGGATTTGTCATTGCGAACTATGTTTGCTGATAAGAGTCGGTCCGCAAGGCAGGAAGATTTAAGGGCAATCACTAACACTCTGATGGCTCAGGGGGCATTAGTTTGTGAGCACTTACTCAAGATGATTGCCTGCTTCGAAAAAGTGAGGTTCTAGGAGGAATGATTGATTCGGAGAGCCAGATACACATTGTCTTAGAAACTTTGCCAGATTCATTTCGACAGTTCCAGTTGAATTATAACATGAACGAGATGAACATGAATCTAAAAGAGCTCATGAAAGACCTCCAATCATCAAAGAAGACCATTAAGCTTATTTCAAAGGCTTTGGTTGCTCATTTTTGCATCGCTTTCTAGATATTGATTAGAAATTTCAAGAAGAAGTAGCGACAAAAAAAAATGAAGGTGGCAAGGACAAGAAGCCTGGTATGGCTCAAGATAATGCTAAGCCTAGGGGAAAGTGCTTCAAATGTGTGTAGAAGGCGCATTGGAAGAAAAACTTTCTAGCCTTGATGGCCAACACAACAGGTATTGGTCTTTACATAGAATCTATCGATCTGATTGCATCCTCTTGCTATTGGATAGTGGATTCTAAAGCCATTGATCTTGTTTCTAACTCTTTATAGGGGTACAGAAGAACAACGAATCTAGCTAAAGGAGAGCATGGAATGCTTTAAAAAGAACAAAAGTATGGGATGAAGCAGTGGGATGAATTTATTTCTTCATTCTGATAGGATTTTTATTTTAAAAGACATTTTATATGTTCCCAACTTGAGACAAAATTTGATATCAGTTTTAAAATTATTATTTCAAAAATATTTTGTTGATTTTCGTTCTAGTGTTAAAATCAACAGAGGAGGAAAATTTATTTGGTCAGGAAACATATATGGAAATCTCTTCTATATTGATCCTATTAGAAGTGAAATAAATAATTRTGAGATTCAACCCAATTAGAATAAYAGGAAGAGATGTTCATCATCTAATGAATCATATATGTGGCAGTTAAGATTAGGTCACATAAACCCTAAACGGATTCAGAGGGTAATCCATGATGGGTTCTTGGACTCATTGAGATTGGAAGAATTGCCTAAATATGAATAGCCTAATGGGAAAAATTACTAAAAGATCATTTATCCGAAAGGAAGGAAGAGCCAAGAGATAATAGAGTTAGTTCATAGTAATGTTTGTGGTCCAATAACTACATTTGCTAGAGGAGTTTCGGAGTCACATTTTTGGATGAACATTCTCATTTTGGTTATTTTTACTTGATGATGCACAAGTCTGACTCTCTTGATAAATTCAAGAAGTTTAAAGCTGAAGTGGASAGTTAAATAGGTAAAGTAATCAAAATCTTGAGGTCAGACCCTGGTGGAGAGTATCTCCTTGATGAGTTTAAAGACTATTTTGTACATCATGAGATAATCTYTTGATTAATTTTGCTTAGTACTTGCCAACAAAATGGAGTATCTGATAGAAAGAATCGAACTCTTATAGAGATGTTTAGAAGCAAATGAGTCATGCAACTCTTCCTATTTCCTTTTACGGATATGCACTATAAATAGCCTATTTGGTACCTTCTAAGTCTATATATACGACACTCTATCAGATGCGGAAAGAGCAAAAGGCCAATCTTAATTATCCCAAGGTATGGGGTTGTCCAACTTATATACTAATTATGGCAAGTAAGTTAGAACCAAAGTCAGAGTTATGCTACTTTGTTGGATATCCAAAAGGTATTAGATATGGATACATTTACTATCCTAAGGAGTAGAAAGTACTCATTAGTACTCATGTTAGATGCTTTGAGGATGATCAATATATGTCCATTAGAGGTTCAAACAGATTAGATTTGGAACAGAGGTTATCTACAAGAGAATTCTCATATTCTTCTGACACTCCAGTCAAGTTACCAAGATGAGACACCACCAAGTCTTCCAATATGCACAAAGCTTCGTCATAGTGATAGATAAACTAGAGATGTAGATAGATGGACGGGAGAAGCTTTTGAGCTAGTTTTTGACCATTAGGAAAAATATTCCACTASATACGAAGAGGCTATTCGTGATGCTGGATATAGACAAGTGGCATCCTGCAATGGATGCTAAGATCGAGTCTAGGTATCTCAATTAGGTTTGAGATTTTGTAACTACAAAGGAAGGTGTCAAACCCATAGGGTTTAAGTGGGTATAGAAGAGGAAAAAATGAGCGGATGGTAAGCCAGAAATCTTTAAAGCAAGATTGGTTGCAAAATGTTATRCTAAAAAAGAAGGATCGACTTTGAGGATCATTTTCACTAGTATCCATGMTTAAGTCCATTTTCATACTCTTAGCCATTGCATGTTATTATGATTATGAGATATGACAAATGGATGTCAGGACGGCCTTTCGTAATGGCTATCTTAGTGAAGACATCTATATCTCCCAACCAAAAGGCTACATTGCGACAGACCAAAAACACATGGTTTGCAAGCTTATGGAATAAATTTATTGAGTAAAGCAAGCATCAAGAGCATGGAATAATCATTTTAAAGTCTTTAAAATGGTGAAAAAGTGTCCTTCTTCGTGTTATATGTTTATGACATTCTACTTGTTGGAAATGATGTAGGGAAATTTTCATCAATTAAAGTTTGGCTCTTGAGTAAATCTAGCATGAAAGATATGAGAGAAGCTAGCTACATTTTTGGTATAAAGCTTCTTAGAGATAGGATGGAAAAAATGTTAGACTTATCTCAATCTATTTATATTGACAAGATATGGGCCAAGTTTAGCATGGACCAGTGTAAATGGGCACTTAATCCCTTTAGATACGGTCTAAGGTTTAAGATAGTGTTGCAAGTGTACCTGAACCGGTTCAAAAACTATTAGATGAATTTTGGGCCATCTTCAACAAACCGAAATAATTACCTCCTATGTGAGATATTCAACATCATATTRACTTTGTCTTTGGTGCCCATTTCCCTAACTTACCCCATTATCCGATGAATCCGAAGGCGAATATACGGGAGAAACTTCATTGTAGGGTTACACATGGGCACCCAATATGCATATCAACAGATTTTACAAATTAATAACTTACTAATAGTATTTTCTCACCTGAAGAGAAGTTATGGGTTCAAGTCATATCTGATCATCAATGAATAAGAAAATTATGAATTTAGCCCTTTAGTTTCAAATAATCACATTGCATTAGTTTAGTTACTAACAATATAAACATCATTTTGTGTTTCATGATGAAGATGTTGAAATTATAGAAATATATTTACAAACTAAAAATGTTCATGATGTAGGAGTGAAAAACGTTGCTAAATCGAGTTCTCCTCTAGAAAATGGAGGTAATTCTCTCTTTTTAGCTAGTACAATTGTGTCATTTTGAACTAGAATCATTCAAAAGGCAGYAAACCATAATGATTATCTAAATAGATGATTGATGTATATTTTGCGTATGCTTGGTAAAGTAGTGCCATTAGAGGCAATCCAATTATTTCTTCATCAAGATAGATAAGTAGATTAATTTTAATTTATAATATTACCGTTAACGTGCACAAATATTATACCTAATCTTTCTACATTCATATCCAAAAATGGCAATCTAAATACATATATCGGTATTATTTGCTTTCCGTCTGTCTCATTCGATCCAAAACTAGTGTATGTATTTTTATTGATATTGACATGAATAAAAAATGTATAGAAATATTTTCTATGTAAGTTGGTTGAAATGTAGGTTGCACAAAGGTGSCCAATAAATACATCAACATACATATGTAATAACATACATTGAAGGGGATTGTAGGTGGCATAGAGGTAACCAAGGAAACTACCAAACAAAAAAAAAATGGAAGATTAGTAAAAATAAAAAAGAAAGGGACGGAGATTATTATAGAATAGTAATTCAATTATTAATAGTGTTTTATCGATGAGAATGAATAGGCTCGATGCACACTGATTCTCAACAAAGGAAAAAAAAAGCATGGATTTAGCCTCTAGTTAAGTTGACCTGTAAAATGATAAGGAGATTAAAACCAAATTAGGAAAAGTTTTGTTCTCTATTTACTTGTTACTGCATGCTAGAATATCTAAGTTTCAAATAATCACATCCATTATTTTTTAAAGCATTCTTATACTAACATTATCTTTTTCATGTTCCTTCCGATGTTTTAGAAGTTGGTTCAAAAATGTTCATGGTGCAAGACTGAACAACATTGATAAATGAGTTCTCCTCTAGAAAACAGAGGTAACTCTCTCTTCTAGCTTGTACAATTGTATTGTTTCGAGCTAGACTTGTTAAAAGATCAGTAATTTATATGAGTTATTTTGCACGTGCTTGATAAAGTAATCTCATGAGAGACCATCTCTGGCATTTTCAATTCATATTATAGATGACTTGATACACATGCAAGTGAAGATGTTGCCGATTCAAACAAGGAAGGAAATGATTCAACAGACTCCAGCAATATTCATAAGGATCATTCCAGTGATGAAGATTTTGATGTTGAGAACTACAATTCCCCTAGTCATGTGGAATTATTGAGCTTTATTGCAAATGAGAGTGACAACAATTACAACACCTATGTCTTGAAGAAGAAAAGTTTAGAAAGTGATGACGAAAAGAGTCCTGGAAGACATACTGAATCTGGTTCTAAGAAGGGAAGTTCCAAGCATGGAGGAAAAGACCAAAGTTTTGATAGGAACGACTTGCAAAATCCAACTTAGACTAGTAAATAACTTCACACAATTTGATCGATGAGGCTCCGAAGGGAAATGAGGTACATCTTAAAATACGCCAAGTCTATGCATAATTATGTTGTATTATAAAGTACTCTATTATTTAAATATGCTCATTACTTCATTACATCCAATATGAATAACAAGCAAATGATGCCATGAGAATGCCAGTTGGGTCATATCAAGTACTAAAGTTGGTTCTGACGGCATAATATCAAAAAAATATATATGTTGAGTTTTGCAAATGAATGCATTATCTTAATTCCAATACAAAAATCAACCAAACCCAGCCATGCAATGCCATATAAGGTATGAAAATATCTTTGCACCATTGATTCATCAATAGTGTAGTCTAGTCAACATAAAATGGTTAGTCATAAAAATTAAATAATTAAAAATTTGAAGGATTCATAATTTGCAACTATTGTTATGTGTATGTTACGTGTGAAGTACTATGGACATAACAACGGATATAAAAGAGAAAATATTCTTCTTTAAATGATCTCTGCTTTTTGAAAGAATTTTTCCAATGATCTTTGCTTTTTTGTTTTTAAACGTTTATCTATTTTCCCTTTTGATATACAGTATTTGAAAACAATAAATCAATTGAATGAATAAAAAATTTATTCATGCACTTTTAGTAACTATTGATTTTCATGTCAAATATATCCTATCGAAAATCTTTTTTTAAGTCCCGAAACACAATCATTCCATCAGAGTTTTGTTATATAGATATGAAAGATGGAAATTCACTAATATTTCATTTTATAGACATAGTATTTTGCTTCTTAAAGGGATTCAACATAAAATAATAGTAATGTTTAGATTTTTGTATTTTTTTCTTTTCAGTGGAGGTTACATTAATATACGGGATGGGAGTTTCACATATAAAATAAATATCATATATTACATCTACTGAGTATATCTTATTTTATTCTTAACGAAATATTTCATATAATTTTTAATRCTATATCTTTTAGTAGCCTTTTTTAATAGATGATTTTGCTTGTCTTGTAGCCAAGAACAATATCAATAGATAATTTTGTTTATATCAGTTACCATTCAATAGTTTCACTATGACAACAATACCCCAACATTCTTTTAAGAACAAATACAGTTGGATAAATCTATGATGTTCAAGGTTCAAGCTTCTTCGGTACAAGGAGTTGTTTGATTTGTACAATCAATATAGTGAAAGGGATTTCTAGTTTCATTTGCATTTCCAACGTTGCTTACTGAAAAGGTTTCAAAAGTTTAAGTTCAATTATTATTTATTTATTTATTTTAACATTATAGGCTTCATGCACATGCGATGTACTAATAGTTTGTCAATTAGATGTAATCTTTTTCAATTTATCAGGTTTGTTTAAAAAAGTTGCTTCCATTAAATAAGCCACCAAACATGCTTTCAGCAATTTTGGGAACAACTACTCAAATAAAAAATTAAAAATATTTTTGAAAATAAAAATTAAAAATGAAATGCAAATGTAATGACCTAGATGTTTTGGTATGACAATCTGGATTTTTTGGAATAAGTATTCAAATTGATGGAGGACTTTCGAATTTCAAGTAGAAGAGTAAATAATAAAATAAACAATAAAATATCGAAGGAATAAAAAATATGGTTTTGCTTTTTCAAAAACTATAGATTTTTCATGTTAAATATACCATATCGAAAATTCCATCTAGGCTTTGTTATATGGATATGGGTCTTGCGTAGAAAGAGCTTCAACATGGTAGAATTTCCTTCTTTTACTTGCCGTATATCTTTTTAATTGGTTTTATCTATATTATATTTTTAAATATATTCATGATTGATTTAGTATACATTTATCAATTGTTGCATTATAATGGATGTTGAATATTTCAATTGTTTTGAGTTAGATAGATGATACCTGTTCAATGATTAAGAAGCAATCTTAGAGAAAAAGCCCAAGCCATTATACTCTTCTTTCAAGGAAAAATATGGCAAACAAAGTTCTATCGCAAGGGGAATGGTGGTTGCTTGACAACCGGTTGGAATGAATTTGTGGCAGACAATTCCTTAAAACTCGATGATATATGTGTAATCAAGCTCGACAATGAAACATTGGAGGGCCTAGTTCTGGACGTAAGCATCTTTAGCGTTGCCAAGGAGTCAACTCCATTATGTCCGTAGTTCCTAAATGTAGCAAGAGGGCAAGATGCCCCGTTSAAGAATTAGACCGTGCTGCCCRTGCTTGATCTTCATAGAAGGCCCGTTTGTTTGTCAATGCTTTTACGGGTAGTGGCAGCTTGAGGTTGATCAAATTTCTGTGTCAAATTTCTTTCCATACAATTCAATTTTGTTTCCTTTTACTTTTTCTCAATATTTGAAGGAAGTTTATTTTTTACATGAAACATTATATACAATTGTTTGAACATGTTAATTACTATTTCTTTTTATTGTTAATGTAAAAAATAAGAATTAGAAATACTCATGCTTATTCATCTATTTATTTTGATAAATACATTTGGGATATATTTTGACTTTAAATATTAGAAATCATTCATTTCTTGTAAAGTTGGTGGTTGAAAAAAAAAAAGTAGTCAATCCTCTAAGAATAAACGAACTCGAACATCATCCAAATGGATCAAACTCAATTCGTCAAATTGGATGAGTCTAAATTTAATTTCTTAATTATAGAGTGGTTTTCCAAAAAAAAAGCCCAGATGGAAAAGGAGGAGATGGGTGAAGTGTCCAACACAATAGCCTAAATTAATATTCATAAGTTGATGAAAGAGTGATTCAATTGAAACGATTCATTTTTCAATCATTTCTCATGCAACTTGTGATATTTCATAAAAGAAAAATAATCTATGCCATCCATCAAGGATTGCAAAACATACACGCATCCAAAGCTATAAGCAAAGAGTGGGAAATCAACAGCTTCTTACGGCAAAAGTACCCAAATGATTTTTACTTACATAGTTCAACATCTAGTTGCAATTGAGCATTTACGTGAGGTTTCTGTTAGCAAACAATTCATAGAGCAGCTTTAAATGTTATACTTTTGAACATTTCTTGTTGCTAGAAATAGAGCATGTGGTTCGCACATCAAGTAAAATCATTTACAATATTTGAAACTTCGTTTTTCTTCTTCATAAGAGCATAACAATTAATAGCGTTGTGTAATATTTAGTTAGGGTTTATCATTCAAGACGTTTTTTTAATGCCCAAGAAGAAGCCACCAATTAAATATTTCAAAGTACCTATTAAGGAATTCAATTATTCAAACAAGAAATAACAAGAGTAAGGGAAAAATTAATGTTTCGCACATTGACATTCTGCTGCCATGAGATCATCCATGACCAATGCCAAATACTAAATTTTTCAAACATATAAAGATCTTTGAATTCCTATAATCTTTGTGAAAGTTTCACTGCATCAGTTCGCTGTTATTGTTGACTTTAGGTTCGAGGAGTCCAATCAAAYGGATGTTGAYGTAATTAATGYAAAATCTAACTRAGACCAGGAAATAATTTGAAACAATTTGATCAATGAGGCTCCAAAGGGATATGAGGTACATGTTATAAYTCACCAAGTCTATGCATAATTATGTTGTATTATAAATTACTATATTATTTAAATATGCTTATTACATAATTACCTCCAATATGATAGCAAGCAAATGCTGTCTTGATGAATGCCAGTGGGACTATATCAAGTACTAAAGTTGGTTCTGATGGAATAATATCARCAGAGTAAATATGTCGAGTTCTACAAATCAGAGCACTCTCTTAATTCATTACCAAAATCAACTGAGCCCAGCCATGCAGTGCCAAATCAACAATAAATAGTTAGYTATAAAAATTAAAATTTTAAAAATTTGAMGGGTTGATAGTTTCTAACYATTRTTACRTGTAATTTACGTGTGAAATACTACRGACATATAATTTTCAACTATTGTTTTATGTACTTTGAATTAAATACGCCYAAAATATTTTTAAAACCGCAAAACACAACTAAATTGCAAAGTCAACTTGACACATTGTTTTTGCAAGTCGTGGTGGGAGCAATAAAAAGAGGGGTTCCGTAGCACAATCAAGCAATGGAGTGCCTGTAACTAAAGTAATCCCTGGAGTATGTGAAGATGGRATAGTAAACCTTTGCAGTAMTGGTGTTGATGAGGAASAAGAATGGCAATGAAAATTAATAAAGAGGGGGGTGATTTGCTGAAGCAAGGAGCATTCTTTTCTTTATGTTTGTTGAACCTTGCAGATGATGGTAATTGTGTTTCTTGACTTCGGTTATACATTCWCAATGAAGAATTGTTTCTTTCTACAGCGAACCAATTGTTTGGTTTATATCCAAAACGAAGTACTTCCTACAAAAATCACAATTACAGTTTCTTAAACAGTGAACAATTCTTTCTCTGGGCTTTCTTCTTAATGGAGCTCTGCAACTAAGTGAATCTAAACCCTAATCAATGATCAGTCTCTAAAGTTTAAACCACGAGTCTCTGATYTACGGATTTCTTTGATCTTCAAACTCACAGTTCTCTCGGTTTTCCGCAAACTCCAGACACTTACAAATTTTCAAATGTAGATATGAATGGCCAAAGGACAAAGATGCTTATGGCCGTCGTTGGAGTAGCGAATCAGAAACTACTACTATCATCACATGTGYATCAATACAACATGGTCAAAGACACGGCTCAACAACCAAAGTTCCCATTTTGGCAATTGTTTTGCTTGATGAAGGATAAAATGCCTCAGATTGTTTTATACTGGAATTTGTAGATTTTCTCTATAACTGTTTGGGATAAGATGTTTCAGATTGTTTTCTCTGTAATTGTTGGAGGATAAGATGCTTCAGATTGTTTTATCAATTGTTTTGCTTGTTGGAGGTTAATTTAAATTTTGAATTATAGAATTTCCCGCCTTTTTTTATTCTACCAAGACTTTCTTTTTTGTTACAATGAGAAAGAGCTAGTCGAAGTAAACCCTATGACATGAACACTAAAATTAATGCCTAGCATAATCTTRTATTTGGCCCCTCATAATTTTAGGTTTAAGGATTTGACATTGAGATTGTGGGCCCACTTGGATTAGTGTCCAGATGAAGAAAATATTTTTGATTGAAAATGGTGGAAAAAATATTTTTATTTATAAATTCCAAATTATTTTCAATTAAGAAGCTCTTTGTTGACAATTTCATTTGGGATGAAATATTTGAGATCCAAATATGTTATTTGTAAASTTTAAAAATTCCGRATCAAATTWTAAATAGTCAATTAATAAGGTATCAATCTCAATCGAGTAATGAAATTGAGTTTAAAACATCATTAAAAATCAATAATCGACCTTAATCTATTGTTAAGAAACAATAATTGATTAAGGCCAACCTTAATCATCGATTGTTCCAAACTATAGAAATGAAATCAGATGTGCTTGTGAGGTTTAATTTAATAATTGGATAGATTCAATGGAACATATTACATTGAAGTGCTCTTAATATAGGAGAGAAKGTTGTGGCATGGAGGACAAAGAGTACYAGAYAACATCAAAAATTATTTGTATTGGAAATAATTTTGACGTGGAAAATTGAGTACTCAATTAATGTGGTAATTTAGATATTAATAAATGATAAGAGTAAAATTCAAAAAGTATAAAAAGTATCTTCTTGATTTTTTGAAAATACAAATAATTGGAAAAAGAAAAAATCTAAGATAACAGTGGAGCTGAAGTAGTGAATCATATTAGTGAGTAGAAACTTTGAGAAATTTATCGATAGATGAAAAGAAATGAACGGGCTACATGTGAAGCAAAAATTTGCGTTATATTTTAAAAGATTATCGATGGATAGTTTATATAACATAAACGAGACTCTGCAGTAAAAACCTATAAACAGATAGTTTGTACAATGTAGATGAGACTTTAGTAAGTAAGTCCATAAATCAAAATTGGAAGTTACGTTGTATAAATTAAAGAATCATTATYTTCTAAATTAATAAGGGGAAGGAAATAATGAGAATCTTAATTTATTTGGTAAAATAGATGTATTGAATAGTCATAATTTCTTAGATATTTTCATAAAAAATAACCAAATATATTAAATCTGTCATGTTATTTGCCATGTTGACACATCTTTCAGATGTAACTTTTCAGACTTATTGAAATTCATTCATCCCATGGGTAGAATCTTTAGCTTATGTATCTCATCTGAGCWCCAAAGAAATTTCTGCTTATGAATTCTAAGCAAAATCATCCATTTGATTCTCTGATTGCAACCTCTCACAGAAAATCTGATTTTCGGGACAACTCTTTTTTTGTCCAACATTTCTCATTGATCTCGTGCTGCTCATGTTAGGCATGGATGGAACTAGTTCTATCATTGCTCAAAGAACCAGGTCGCGCAAGTTTTAGAATCATCCTCGGATTATTGCAAGGTGCTCTACCRCAAGCAAAGAAGAAGCAGGCAAGCAGCAGTTTGGAGAAGGTCACTGATACTCCTGATCAGAACATGGAGAYGGGAAAGAAGAGAAAATATGGCCCTACAAACGCAATGAACCAAGAGAGGAGCAATTCCGAGAGAGCTTCTACAACACCTGATCTGATCAATGTGGAGATGGTGCTGAAAAGAAAATGAAATCAGGCCAGGAGGAGGGAATGGACCAAGGAGACAACTGCTTATAGATGAAGAAGAAGAGAGGTAGATAGAAGAAGCCAATCGGTAAGATTTTCTTGTTAATCTTGTCATCTTTTTTTCATAATRTTTTGTTGTCGAATATTTGTTTAATGTAAATGTATAACTCCATAGGRCTAAAATATAGTTCRGAGGAMGATGATTCTGAAATTGAAGTGATTGGTGAAGTTTTTGGTGATACTTGTGAACAATTAAGGACTAAGGCTGAGATCGGAAAAAATGGCACGAGAAAGAATCATTTGGAGMGCACATATTTATTGAAAAGAGGATGATAACTAGTTTTTAGATATTATATATATTGTTGYAACACTATGAAACATGATCATTAATTGGTTTAAATGATTTATAAAATAATCAATTAAATGAAGTTTAATGAARCCAGAGGAAACTTGTAAGTTTAGTCACATAAACTCTCTATTTATAGTAATAAAAGTAAGATCGAATCTCGAATAACGAAGAAGTAATTTACTTGTTTTTGTTCTTCCTTGGTGCACAAGGTTCATGCCTAGATGACCTTGACTACTACTTAACATTGTTATAATTAGTTTTTTTGCTTTACATATACTCGAATGCGTTGGAATAGAACATCTATAATCCACATGGTATAAAGACTCGAGAGTGTTTAACTATATTCGGTTTTACCATTTAATAAGTGAATGTGTAGTCCGCTAAATATAAATAAGGTGGAAGTGTAAAATGTTTCTAAAAAAATATTTCAGGGAAACCCACAAAAAAATATAAAAGTTCAAATTAGGATGAAAAAAGCAATATATTAAGAACATATAAAATCCACAAACTCTTAGTTCTAAATTCGCACCCTAACCCTAATTAGCTATATTTAGTGCTCTTGACAAAGGTATCTTACTCTATATGCTTCATTTCTTTATGTATTATTTCAGAAACATTTTGTATATCCTCTCCTCCACTGACAAACCCATATTGGAGAGGGCGACAAATACTTCACCTACGAAAAGTGTTTTGTTTTACCTTATTCTTGTAATTTCCTCTTAAAGGAACAATAGAAAATTATTACATAATTTACTTTTTATAATCCTTATTCGGTGTTTGCTTAAATAAGTTTTAAAATTAAAATAATTAAGTCAATAAATCGAATTTGGATCTTCTAGCACCTTCGCAGCAATACAAGTGTAATATTATTAGTATCTTCTCCAAACCATTTTCTATCATCAAATACCTCTAATTGGTAGAGGAAGAAATATTTATGTAGACATTTGGAACCCCTCTTGATTTACTTCCCCTTTTGGTCTCCCTTTGTAACTAAACAAGAGCTCAAGCTAGCAAGGTTTTACTTAAGCAGCAAGTTTTGAGACTTCCTAATTTAGAGGTCAGATATTCAATTCTTGCCAAACATGCAACTGTTTTTGACTTCCCTTATAATGGGAGTAATACCACTCCTTTACAATGGCTCATTTTGTTCCATACTCCTTCCTCTTTTATTTCGCATTTCACACCAAACAAACCATGCCTAATATTGTTGCTTCATTCACATCTTAACTCTTCAAGTCTATAACTAATCTCTTATTGCCTGTTGTTTTCTTGAATATTTATGCCTTGAGGGAGCCATGTCGGAAATGCCTTTTCTTTTTCAATAATTTCTATCTAGACCAAATGCAAAGTGTTGGAAAGTTCTTCAAAGTTGTTCAGGAAAGGAGTTCTTGAAAGAAAAATTATCTTCTTCATCTGAAGTTCTAAGAGAGTCTTCCAAATGGAAGTACTTTGGTTGCGAAGRATGCGCCCTTCATCTAGAATTACTAACTTAGGCAATTGAACAATAAGTATTCTCCCCAGCAAGTTTCTTGTATGAATTCTAACTGATCCCCAGAATACTTGTCTCCTTTCTCCAAGTAAATATTTTTACCCACCAAACTTTGTTGTTGTCTGGAGATCCAGTCATGGTGAAAGTTTGAGAAGCTCTTTGTTTTCTTTCCTGAAGAACTTTGGATTGCATAGATTGTGGAATGGAAACTCGACTTCCCATTTCTTGAATTTTTCTTCCCAAATAAGGAGTATGCTAGCAGGAGCAATAATAATAACTGGCCTACATTTAGGAAACTACCACAAGTAACTTTGGACAAAAACTATGGATGGGGGGTTTTGCCTATTCTCGGAGCATGAGATATTATGCATCAACCAACATCTTTCATATCTGTACTCTATAGYTGAGCTAGATTAGTTGTTCCCGCCAGGGTTTTCCACAAAAACCCAATTCTTTCTTGCTGATCTTCATACAWGCTCTCTCTTACACCAGACACTATACTCCTAATGATTCTAATTTTGTTGCATGGTTGGTCTAGATTGCCCATCTTAGTAAAGTTGTCAGCACCATCTGGTCCATCTTGGACTAAGAAGTTCCCCTTCTCCATAAAACGTTTCTTTGAATCTCCCCTTGCATTTTTCACCTATCCATGCAAAAAATGGATGTTAAAGTATTATACATTTTATAGATTTTCTATCTATTCAATGTCATGATAAGAGAGGCCACTACAATTAAAAGGTGGCAACTTTGGAATAAATCAAATTACTTACCAACTAGATGACATCTACGAAAAACATATCCAATTTGTTAATTTCTGCCCAGATCATCTTTGCCTTTACTGCAGGAGCTGATTTCGATTGCCWTGGACCTGGATGCTTTTTCTCTTTTATGGTCAACTTGTAGATCATGAAGGACAAATTCTCAATTYGTGGACAATAAAAAACATAAAATCTSCATATTCTTTCCATGGATTWAGATATRAAAGATTGCWTCCAACTATATGACTATTTAGCTGCAAATATATGAAAACRAAGAATACAAGATTTTGCTTCCCTAGTCAAGGAAAAGAGAGGTGTACTTCTCTTTGGTCAATTATGTTTYAGTTCTTATGCATTGAATAAGGTTTTCAATAAAGAGAATTTTTAATGTTCATCTCCAATATGGATTTGTMAGTGRAGAAGWGGATAAAGCCAAAGTGTCTAAAATSATACATAAAGAAATGAAGCATATGGAATAAGATACCTTTCTCAAGAGCAATAAGTATAGCTATACAGGGCTAGGGTGCAGATTTAGAATGAAGAGTTTGTGCATTTTGAACCTTCTTATATATATATATATTGCTTTTTTTCATCTTAAATTAAATTTTTTAATTTTTTTGTGGGTTGCACCAAAATATTTTTAAAAAACATTTTACACTTCCACCTTATTTATATTTAGCGGACTACACATTCACTAAGCAGAAAGTGGTAAAATCAAATATAGGTAAACACTCTGAAGTCWTTGCACCATGTGAATGATAGTTGTTCAATTCAAAAACAAGCTAGTATATGTTAAGCAAATAAACTAATTTAGCAATGTTAAGTAATAGTCAAGGACATCTATACATGAACCTTGTGCATSAAGGAAGAATAAATACATATCTGAACTTCTATTTTATGCCTTAATTCTCTTTTATTGGAGTTCAATCTAATGATTATTACTAAATAGAGATTTTATGCAACTAAGCTTCAAAGTTCCAATGGCTGCAGTGAACTTCATTTAATTGATTATTTTATCAATCATTTAAACCAATTAAGGATCGTGTTTTATAATGTTACAACAATATAATATAATGTTGAAAAAAGAGTTACAATCCTATTTTGGGTAAGTACATAAATATGTCCTTCTCTTTCGCATCTTACAGCCCTTCTTGCGCTCAAAACAATTCTTTCTCATGCCATCTTTTCCAATCTCGGCCTTAGTCCTTACTTGATCACAAGTATCACTAGGAACTTCACCAATCATTTTGATTTCAAAATCATCTTCGTCAGAATTAATTTTTGGTCCAATGGAGTTATTCATTTACATTAAAGAAATATCCAACAACAAAAAATTWTGAAAACAAGATGACAAGACAAACAAGAAAATATTATCTCTTCTTCTTTATCTGACAATTGTTCCCATGGTYCATTGCCTCCTCATGGCCTRATTTCATTTTCTTTTCAGCAACCGTCTCCACTTTGATTGGATCAAGTATTGGAGTAGCTCTACTGAAACTGCTACTCCCTTGGTTCATTGCATTTCCAGGGCCATATTTTCTCCTCTATCACTCTCCATATTGTGATGAGGAGTATCAGCAACCTTCTCACAACTACTGCTTGCTTGCTTCTTCTTTGCTTCAGTGGCAGAGTGCCTTGCAATAATCCGAGGATGATTCTAAAACTTGCTTGGCCTGGTTCTGTGGCAATGCTAGAATAGTTCCATCCATGCATGACATGAGCAGCGTGAAATCAATAAGAAATGTTGGACGAAAACAGAGCTATCCAGAAACTCAAATTTTCTAATCAGAGGTTTCAATTATAGAATCAAATGGATGATTTTTCTGAGAATTCATAAGCGGAAGTTTCCTTTGTGCTCAGATGAGCCTTGTTACAAAAGCTAAAGATTCTATTCGATGGGATGAAAGAATTTCAACAATTTTGAAAAGTTATGTCTGAAAAATGTGACAGCCTAACACATAACATGACATATTTAATATATATGGTTTTTTTCCATGAAAATATCTAAGGAGATATGACTATTCAATATATCTATTTTACCAAATAAATTAAGATTATCATCATATCCTTCCCTTTATTAATTTAAAAAATAATGATTTCTCAATTTATAAAATGTAACGTTCAAATTTAATTTACGGACTTACTAGCGTCTCATCTACGTTGTATAAACTATCCATTTATATTGCTGCAGAGTCTCATTTATCTTATATAAACTATCCATTGATAAATTTTTAAAAGATAACGCCAGTTCTTGCTTGACGTGTAGCCYGTTCACTTTTGTCATCTRTCGGTTAATTCCTAGAATTTTCTACTCCATAATGTGATTTAAGACCTCCACTCCATAGTTGTTTTATATTTTTTTTGAAATTATTTGCCATTTTCAAAAGTCAAGAAGATAYTTATTATTTTTTGCAATTCTACCCTTATCATTTATTACTGACTAATTACCACATTAATTGAACATTCAATTTTCTAAGTTAAAATTATTTCCAATGCTTTATCGTTATTCAAAATATGGCGCCAGTTTTTTGCATAACGTGCCGCCAGTTCATTTCTTATCAAATACTGATAAATTCCTCAAATTTTCTATTCACTAATATAATTTACTACCTTTACTCCACAGTCATCTTAGATGTTTTTTTTTTTTATACAAATTATTTATCTTTTAAAAGATCAAGAGATACTTATTATACTTTTCSAATTTTATAGTTATCATTTTAACATATTTGAATTACCACATTAATTGAGCGCTCATTTTTTCAAGTCAAAATTATTCCAATACAAATAATTTTTGATATTATCTAGTACTCTTTGTCCTCTATGTGACAACCTTCACTTGTATATTAAGAGCACTTCAATGTAATATGTTCCATTGAATCTACCATACTCATCAAATTAAACCTCACAAGCACGTCTGAGTTCATTTGTATAGCTTGGAACTATGATTAAAATTGGCCTTAATTGATTGTTGTTTCTTAACAATAGATTAAGGTTGATTATTGATTTTTAGAGATGTTTTAAATTTGATTTCATTAATCGATTAAGATCGACACCTTATTAATGATTGTTTTTAATTTGAGCCCTACTTTAAACTGCACAAATGATAAATTCATATCTCAAATATTTCATCCAAAATGAAATTTTCAACAAAGAGCTTCTTAATAAATAAAAAAATTGATATTTCAAAATAAAAATATTTTCCCCCTTTTTCAATCAAATATATTTTCTTCATCTAGACTCTAATCCAAGTGGGCCCATAATCTCAAATGTCAAATCCATAAACCTAAAATCCTGAGGGGCCAAATATCAGATTATGATAGGCACCAATTTTAGTTTTCATGTCATAGGGCTTACCTTGACGRGCTATTTCTCGTTGTAATGAAGAAGAAAGTCTTGGTAGAATAAGAAAAGGTGGGAAATTCTATAATTCAAAATTCAAATTATTTGGATAGGATGCAGATGGCTCCTAATCTTGTTTGACTAAAAATTGGAGTCATCTTCCTGCCTTGTTTATAGAGACTGATCATTGATCACAGAGAAAATCTATAAGTTCCAGTATAAAACAATCTGAAGCATCTTATTCTCCAACAAGCAAAACAATTGATAAATTGGAAATCAGTAATGGAAGTCGACCGGCCATGTTGTATTGATGCACAGGTARGGATGASTTTCCTGYGRTAGCTCCAAGGGTAGTAGTAGTTTCTGACTCGCTGCTCCAACGACRGCCATAAGCCGGACACTTTGTCCTCTGGCCACTCATATCTACACTTGAAAATTTGTAACGGTATGAAGTTTGCGAAAAGGAAGAGAACTGTGGKTTTGAAGTCGAAAGAAATCCGTAGATCAAGAGACTCCCAGTTTCATCTTTAGAGACTGATCACTGATTAGGGTTAGATTCACTTAGTTGCAGAGCTCGATTAAGAAGAAAGCACAGAGAAGGACGTTCACTGTTTAAGAAATTGTACATTCTTCATTTTTATGTGATTTCTGTGGAAAGATTTCTTCTTTCGGGTATAAACCAAGCAATTTCTTTGTTATTGAAAGAAACAATTCTTCATTGTGAATGTAAAACCAAAGTCAAGAAACACACTTACCATCATCCTCAAGGTTCAACAAACAAAAAGAAAAGAATGGTCCTAGATTCAGCAACACCATGCTCTTTATTAATTTCCAATGCCATGCTCTTTGTCTCATCAACATCATTACTGCAATGTTTGACAGTTTCATCTTCACATGCTTTAGGGATTACTTTAGTTGCAGGCACTTCATCGTTTGATTGTGCTACAGAACCCCTCTTTTTGCTGCAAGACTATATCTTCTCCAAGTCATTCCTTTACAAAACTTTGGTCTTTTCCTCCATCCTCAGAACCTCTCTTCTTAGAAACATAACCATCATTTCTTCCAGTACTCTTTTTGTCATCACCTTTTGAACTTCTCTTCCTCTAGACATAGGTGTTGCAATTATTCCTGGTCAGTGGATACCTCACCAGTCTTGGGACAGGGGTCGGTGAGTACATACTTCTACCCTTCAGTAGGGAGTACTCAGGCAACTAAAAGAACCTCCACCAATCATTTATGAAAAATATGAATAAACTAATTTTGATGTTTTGGTACGTTATAAAAAAATTATGCACATAAGGTCATATTGTATCATGATAATATRTAACTTACAACTATTATCAATAATATGTTATTTGGTGCTTAGAATAACTGACAGATCTCCTATACAAAGATTATCAGTTCTCTAAGTTAAGTACATAATCACCACAAACTAAACTTTCATAATAGGAAATGATTCGAAGAATAGTTTCGACTAGAGGCTAGCCACTATCTTACATCTCCTACGGATAATCAAGCATCATCACATCCAACTATAGGTTGACCGATGACAACACATACCCTAGGTTTTAATTATGCCTCTACCATTAGATCTAGATCATTATGGAATACCTATCCTATAGGAGAACATGCTCAATGTGATAAGGGTACCTACAATCTCTAACTAGAGGTGTGATGGAAGACATGGGGCCATTGGAAACCCTTTCCTACTTAATCTTTTTAAACTAGGGTTTTAGAAAACATTTAAGGTTCCATTAACATCTAGTAAAACATCTAAACTTATGTTACTCCATTCGATCCATAAGCTAATTTTACATGTTGTTCATTAACCTATCAAAAATCTTATTATGAAATATTCAAGTTTAATCTGACTTTCCATGTCATGGGCGATAGCCTTTAAAAAAGTAACTCATAAACTAATTCTATAATATTAATTAGGTTGGTGAAACTTTTTATTTCCATTTTAATTCTATCTAGAGTAAGCAATCCTCATGAATTAATATATTATGATTACGCTGTTTAATAATTAAAAAGTAATTATTTAATTAAAGACCTAAGTCTATTCTTTAATTGATGTAAAACACTTCATCTAATGTAATTGTTACAAGCGCCTATACCTCAACCACGAGGTTTAAATCAAGTGTAATTTGTAAAAACATACAAATAATATTTCCAATCCCTATACCTCTACTTCATAAGATTTATAAGAGATCTAGAAATCATTCTTTTCAAAAAGATCCATACAAACAGAAAAAGTTTAAAACTAGTAAAGGGACCGCCTTTTACAGTTTGAGCCCTAGTATGCTCCTAACGTTAAATCCATGGCTATGATACCACTTCAAGGACCTTACAAAGCAAGGAATCATGCAGCGGAAGCAAAAGTTTAGAATTTTAATCTTTTGTCAGGTGAGTTTAGGAGAAACTCACTACTTTTTACTTTTTCCCGAACCAAATGTGATGCTAGGGTTTGTAGAGGTGTCGAATGCTCTTCACTCAACTCTTCAATCCGAAGTGACAGGGTGGTGGCACAAAYGGTTCTATAGGCTTCYCRAATTCTATAACTTGCTGAGGATGATTCTTCAGAGCGAATCTTTAAATTCTTCGCATGTATATAGCAAGAAGACTCTTCTTCTGATATTCCTAGGTATTACTCTACTTATTTGGACTAGGGTTAGAGAGAACCTAGGATGAACTTTCATTGGAAGGAGAGAGAGAGTGTGTGGTGGCCAGCGAAGGAGATCAGTAAATGAGGAGGATTCTTCGAAGAGAAATTATATCTATTAAGGTTAAAGAACAAAACCTGAAATAACAGAGTCTTGGAATCCCCAAGTTCCTGTGATTTCAGCCAAGGGATATACATCACTAGGGACATAACTCCTCCCAAAACAAAGGGAATTGCGGCCACCCTAGGGTTTCCCCATGTGAAACAAAAATTTCTAATCTTTTATGGGCCATCTG
The DNA here is from genome assembly GCA_001752375.1 of Rhazya stricta. NCBI lineage: Eukaryota > Viridiplantae > Streptophyta > Magnoliopsida > Gentianales > Apocynaceae > Rhazya > Rhazya stricta. The sequence goes on from MEJB01000102.1 coordinate 26,484, forward strand.
GTTCTTCTTCACTCTAATTTAAGACCTAAGTCTAATGCTTAATTAATTTTTTTTTGGGATCAACCCAAGTAATTAATTAAATGCCTAATGGACTAATTTATTCTAGCCCAATAAATATGAACTAACCTAAATAAAAAGTACCTTTCATTAAAATAGTCCATCCCTGAAGCCAAGTTGTACAATTAAGTACTTAGGTGATATTGAGCTACCTAGGGGACCAAAAGACAAATTATTCATGGCTACTCAAATGACCAAAATACCTAACTACCTAGTAGCTATATTTTGTTAATTTAAGTATTCTATTTATCACCTTATGGATACATTGACCCCACGAACAACTTTGCATGAGCATATTCTTCAATCCTTAAGTGAAGTGACAAATATACCCTTCTGTGCAACACCCGTCATTGAGAGAGCAATAATGTACTAACACCTTTTCAAAGACATCTACCATTCTYAGATAACTAGTTCGATAATTAATGACTAACTCRAATCTCCTACTTATCATTGGGAGCTAACTRGAAGTACTTCGGACAATCTAAATCTAGTGTAAGTGTTTTTATTGATATTGACATGAGCAAAAAATAGAAACAAGATATATAGGAAGTTTTTGCTATACAAGTGTGCTGAAATGTAGGATTGCACATAATAGGCACCTAATAAGCACATCAACAAATACAAAATACAGAGGTAACCAAGTAAAATGCCAAAAAGAATAGGATGCATTAGTACAAAATAAAAAATAAACAACGTAAATTGTCACAATTAAATAACTTACTTACTAATAGTCTTTCTAACCTAGCAAGAAGTTTCGAGTTTGATTCATATTTGATCATCAACGGAGAAAAATAAAATTGTGAGTTTAACCCCAGTTAAGTTGATTGCCTATAAAATCATAGGGAAATTAAAATCAGATTTTTCTATTTCCTTTTTAGTGTATACTAGATGATTTAAGTTTCAAATAATCATATTGCATCATTTTGTGAAAAATTCTTATACTAATAATATGTACATTTTTTTGTGTGTCTTGATGAAGATGATGATGTCGTAGAAATTGTTTGAGCTTCAAGACTGAACAACATTACTAGATCAAGCTCTCCTCCAAAAAAACAAAGGTAATTCTCTCTCTCTCTCTCTGTCTTTTATCTTGTACAATCGTATCATTTTCAACTATAATTGTTAAAAGATAAATAAATCTTAATGATTATTAAATAGATGTCTGATGCATATTTTGAATATGCTTGGTAAAGTAACCACATGAGAGATGGTCTAATTATTAATCCCATCAAAGTAGATAAGTAGAATAACTTAATTTACAATTTTACCCTTAATGTACTTGAATATTAAACCCAATGTTTTGAATGGAAACTAAGTTAGGCCTTTTTAATTGAACACAATCTTTCTACATTCATATCTATAAAAGCCAACCTATATTTGTATATTGGTATTATTTCTTTTTCTTCCAACTCCTTCAATCTAAACTTGGTGAAAGTGTTTTTATTGATATTGGCATGAACGAAAAGTATAAACAAAATATGTCGAAATATTTTCTATATAAGTTGGCTGAAATGTAGGATTGCACATAATAGGCACCCAATAAGCACACCGACAGATGTAAAACATACAGGTAACCATGGAAAATGTGAAAAAGAATAGGATACATTAGTACGAAATAAAAATGAAAGAGCATCTATTGTCACGAGTTAATAACTTACTTACTAATAGTAATTCTATGACAAGAAGTTATGGGTCCTATTCATATCTAATCATCAATAGATAAAGAAAAGTTTGAATTTTATCCCCCAATTAAGTTAATTGCTTATAAAACAAGGATATTAAAATCAAAATTTTCTATTTCTTTTGTGCTGTATACTAGACGATTTAATTTTTAAATGCATATTTTTTGTAAAAACATTGTTATACTAACAAGACATACATTTTTTTTTTTTGTGTATTTCTTGATGAAGATGATGATGTTGTAGAAATTATTCAAGCTCTAGGAATGAACAACTCTTTTTTTGCCTTAAGGGAACTATGCTTGCAATTGTTTTTCCTTTTTCAAGAATTCCTAGCTTAACCAAATGCAAGGCATTGAAAAGTTCTTCAAAGTTGCTCTAGAAAAGAGTTATTGAAAGAATAATTGTCTTCTTCATCTGAAGTAATAAGAGAGAACTACTTTGGCTGCAAGGCATGTGCCCTTCATTGAGAATCACAAACTTGGGCAATTGAAGCAGTATTCTCTATAGATTTTGAGACTCTTCATCTCGGATCACTTTCTCCGTAGCAAGTTTCTCGTATAAATTGTACCTTATCCCCAGAATAAATTCAAACTTTTAGTCTGGAGATCTGCTTGTGGTGAAAAGTTTGATAAGGTGTTTTTTCCTTTCCTGAAGAACTATGGGTTGCACAGGTTGTGGAATGGAAACTCGACTTCCTATTTCTTCAATTTTTCTTCCCATGTAAGGCGAGTTTGGAGACWAGCCTAAATTYTGGAAAMTRCCTCAAGTAACTTTGGACAAAAACTATGGATAGGCAGGTTTTGCCTGTTCTCATAGCATGAGATGTTATGCATCCACCAATATCTTTCATATATGTACCCTTTAGTACAGTCAGATGTGTTGTTCCTGCCAGGTTTTTCCACAAAAACTCAAATCCTTCTTGCTGATTTTCATACATGCTGTCTCTTACACCAAGTACTATACTCCATATTGTTCCAATTTTGTTGCATGATTGGTGTAGATTATCCATTGTAGTCGAGACATCAACACCACTTGTTTACCTCTACATTTTACATGTATTCATGCACTTATTAGGTGCCTATCATGTGCAAAATCCTACATTTCAACCAACTTAGATAGAAAATATTCTTATGTATCTTGTTTATATTTTTTGTTTATGTCAATGTCATTGAAAATGCTTACACTAGGTTTTGGATTGAAGGACTTGGAATGAAAGGGAATAATACCCATATATATATTTCGATTGACTTTTGTGTATATGAATTTAGAAAGATTGGATTTAATTAAAAAGGCCAAACTTAGTATCCATTCTAAAAGTTGGATTTATTATTCGAGTACGCTAAAACTAAAAATTTTAATTAAAATGATTCACTTAGGGATAAATAATTGAATCACCTCTCATGGGATTACATTATCAAGCATATACATCAATCATCTATTTAATTAATCTTTTATGGGTTATTGTTTTATAACAATTATAGTTCAAAATGACACATTTGTACAAGCTAAAAGAGAAAATTACCTCAATTTTCTGGTGGGATCCAGCAATATCCTGGAGCTTGAACAATTTCTACAACATCATCATCTTTATCAAGAAACACAAAAAGGATGTATATATTGTTAGTATAAGAATGTTTTACAAAATAATGCAATGTGATTATTTGAAACATAAATCATCTAGTATGCAATACAATGAAATAGAGAAAGTTCGACATAATTGGGATTTCTTTTTTGGAAATTTTTTATGATTTTATAGGTAATCAACTGAACTAGGACTAAATTCACACCTATTATTTTCTCTATTGATGATCAGATATTGATTGCAGCTATAATTTCTCGTTAGTTGTGCAAATACCTATTCATATCCACAAGCTAAAAAGGAGAGAGAATATCCTACATTTTCTGAAGCAGAGCTTGATCCAGAAATGTTGTTTAGTCATGGAGCTTGAATATATTATGGATTAATTTTTGCAACATCATCATCTTTATCAAGAAACACAACATATTGTTAGTATAAAAATGTATAACAAATTGATGCAATGAGATTATTCGAAACTTAAATCATCATTTTATGCACTAAAAGGGAAATAGAGAAATTTAATTTTAATCTTCTGATGGCTTTATAGCCAATCAACTTAATTAGGTGCTAAATTTACACTTTTAATTTTCTCTATTGATGATCAGATATAAAGTGAAGCAATAATTTCTCGTTAGGTGAGGAAATAAAACCAAAAGGAGTTATCTATATATATGAACTTCCTATATGAAATTAGAAATATTCTTGATAATTTCTTGTCTGAAGAAGACCAAAAGAAGTCAAAATACCAATGTCTTTTACATGCCTCCGAAGCATCCCCTCGAATAGAAGACAAAGGCGAAATTCATATATTTTCCCTTGTTCTGGGTCAAGAAGAATTAAAAAAGACGTAATAAATCAATAAGACTTGTGGCTTCACGCCGATATGCACATATGGATTTATTAGAGTCTACCACAAGAATATAATTTGTTAATGAAAATGACACGTTAATTTCCTATTTTAATTATCTATATAATATACGAATCAATAGATTTGATGAAAACATTACTCTAATTAATTTCCCGTAATTGTATCCTAGTGCAATTAATAGTGTTACTTAATCATTTTAGATACAGAGAGGAACCTCATTTTGCAACTTTACTCAAAGAACTATGAAAGTTCTTGGTATTGTAGTGTAACTGAAAGGGAGAGGGGAATGACAGAAGTAGGACCCTTATTGTTATTGGACCCTATGAAGCCAATATTTTAAATATTTTCAAATAAATATGAAAAATGAAAAACATCCAAAAGTTAAGCTGCAACCTTGTAAACATTCCCTGTAGTGCTTTAGCAATCTAAGGTAGAGATACTAGAGCAAAGGTTTCGACTAGATTGGCCTTGCTTGGCTTTGATGTGATCCTTCAAATCAACATTATTAACCAACTTGTCTAAGATCCTATTCTCAAAAGCTGTGGTAGGAAATCTCGATTCATCATTTTCTTAAGAAGCAAAAGAAAATATGAGTTTCCATAACTAGTTCTTTTCAGTTGTCCACAATACTTATCTCCCTCATTTGTCCCAAATGTTATCAGATGGTAGTTATAAACAACTCTCTTTTGACCAAGCCTATAAGCTCGAATTACCTTGCCTCTCCCTGGATGGATTCCAGACAACATTGAGTAGAGCCACCCTTGAAGCACCAAGTAAACTTATTCCCTTGAAGCAGCATTTTCTTGCAAAACATAGGACTTTTGGTTCACTGTTTGGAATATTAAATGTATTGATAATGCCCTGCCTCTGAAATTGCTCTTGTCCCCATTGCATCTGGAGGGCTTCCTTTCATTCATGCCAATCTAAATTTGCTTTGAGTTGGTCCTTAATTAGTTCCAACGGATACATGTACTGGCTAAATATAAGTACCTTCTCATTCATTGTTGTGCTGAATTGGATGAGTGACATAATGAATTTTGTTTTGGTTCCTACATTAGAGACAAGCCTCAACTCTCTAGGTATTTCTTCGTTGACTCTCGAACTCTCATATGCAGATGACTAGCAGTGTTCAATTAGGGATGGATGTACAAATAACAAAGCGACGTTGTACCCAAGCTTGAAAATAATTTCTGAATACTCTAATGTTCTATGAAGGAACTTTTGCATTGGTTGTGGATCTACAAGGATCACACAATTTGTAAATGCAAGTAGACTCTTTTGATAAATACTACTTTTGTGGACATGAATAAATGGTTGCATGATAGATTTGAATGATTAATTGAAATTTTTCTTATTGCCTGTTGTTTTCTTGAATATTTACGCCTTGAAGGAGCCATGCTAGAAATGCTTTTTCTTTTTCAATAATTCCTGACCTGACCAAATGCAAAGTGTTGAAAAGTTCTTCAAAGTGCTGGAAAGGAGTTTCTRAAAGAATAATCYTCCTCTTCATCTGATGYTTTACCAGAGTCTTSCAAATGTAACTAYTTRGGTWGAGAAGGATGTGCCCTTAAGCGAGAATTACCAACTTGGGCAATTGAAGCAWWWT
>MEJB01000102.1:36430-51156 GCA_001752375.1 Rhazya stricta
AYYRMAAAAAAAAAAAAAAAAAAAYTAACCATGGGAACTTTGAGGACTAAAGGATRKAAWGAACTAACCTCTGCAAAAAAGCTCATTCTGAGAGTSAGGAAGGAGAGAAATCAATAAACAAGACAAATTGAAATTGTGAATGTGCTCCTCATGGTGAATATGTGAGAGAATATGAAASAAWCCTGTGGTTAGCAAAGAAGAGAGATAATGTGACGACCCGGATATTTTGAGAAAATAGAAACCAATATAGGTTACGATGTCRYGAGTAGATTTAGTCTAAGAATTAAATATCTAGAAATAGGATATGATCAGACTTAGAATTTAGATAGSATTATTACGGTTAGAATAAACCAGAACGTAATCCSGACTTAATCAAATTTTGAACACTCTTTTTTCTAAAAATTCTGGCTTTGAGTTTTATCTTAAAAGCTTACTCTATTTATAAAAATCGATTTCCTTAAACTTTATTTTTGAAAACTCTACATTATTTTCTTATAAAATCTACTASTATRTTAGCTTACTATTTAATTCAAAATTTCAGCTTAAAAACTTCCCTAAAACCTTCAAAATTCCATTATGGCTTTTACTTGCTCATAGCCGATTGCTCCTCTTCAAAATCCAACTGACTTTGCTTTCTTCAATSACAGCCATTGATGAGCATTTCCTTATCAATCCTAACCCTCTAAAAKCTTCYAATTCCTGTCCATTATGTTGTTGTAAGTGTGCATGAGTGTGTGGGAATAGGTATATGGTTTTGATGGTCTTCTAACATGCAAAATCACAGCTGCCATTTTAGAGGCAAACTGTCCAATTTTTKGAGAAGAAAACCACAGCTGTGTTTGCTGTGATGTACTGYCTGATTGCATGAGTTCTTCAGCTGGAATTTGGACAGCMAATCAGGTGGCATGTCAAGCTTTAAGGATAGATAGCTTAGTGAAGAGACTGCTGTCCAAAGATGTGTCATTTTCCTAGCGAAAGCCACAAATCTTTCTTCGAAACAMCYGGGTTCTTCTTCATTTCATCCACATTCCATTTCATTTTTTTTTATTTCCCAGCCTTGAAAGCTCTGTCCAAACTTCTATAAATTGGACCATGGAAATCTTCTCAATTTCACTTCACAATTGACCAAAAATCCTCTATTCTTCATGTGTCAAAATCAACAACATCCTTCTACTTCTAGAGCAGCCGGAAAATAGCCCCATTTGAGTTTATATTCAGCTTTGTTTTCTACCTTTGAAACTKCCGACCAAACCTTCTCTCTTTAAGTCAAACTSCAGCCATTCACTTCATCTTTGCTGCATATTCTYAACATACCATTTTGATCATTTCCATGCTGCATTTCCAGGTTAGTAATGCTAAGTTGAAACATGTTAGGCTTGAATTATATGAATAGTAGAAARCAAAAKGTTGCATGAAAATACATGGGTATTYTGAGGGAATGATTTTTGATGTGTTATAACATGAATACAGAGTTTTTGATATGTTTTAAGGCAAATATTGCATGTAGAACGTAYTTGAACTTAAGATYTGACCATTAGGGTTTTTCTGGAAGAACMAAAATTTCAACCCAGAGTCAACGTGTCWTAGCAACTTGAATACTTGATGGATTTTGTATTGTGATATRTGTTTMGAATGCCACGGATCTTAGGAAGATCTTATGAYAAATGTTGTCCCATTTCACAAGYAAAACTCAAAATATGAGGTGGTCTTTCCAATGTGTTCATTCTAGCCGATTGAACATGGGTTATGTGTTTACCTTCAATTCTGGGATTCATGTGARCCATTTTAAGMTTTGATTTTTATACGAGTTTAAACCTAATAGTGTTAAGATTATTTTGACACTAGTTTCACTCAAAAACCCTGAGTATCTAGAGAGTACAAGTCGAAATACCACAAGCTATSCATTCACTGATTTTACAAAAACCGACCATTTTATCCTATAAACTTTCTCATCATTTTGTCTTACATATTTACTCTATTAATTATATATACCTTATATTTTCAATTCTTTTAATATTAGCCCAAAAAATATCTATTTTTGCAAAAACAGTTTTTACTAACAAAAATGATAAAGCCGAGTTATTGTAAAAAAGGAATTTTATGTTACAACTTCGGTGCAATTTATATAATTTTATTACTAAGGATATTCTTGAGGATTGCTTTTAGGAAATGACAAACATTAGATCTTTTTTTAATTGATTGAGCTGCAGCTGAGTCCCCTTTTAAATCATTTTCTGCAAAAATACATTTTCTAAAAATATTTSTAAAATGTTCGATTTATAAATATTTTCCTSAAAAGCTTGTATTATCTGCATTTMTTTTACAAAAATGAGCATGAAATAGAGAATGCGACTCTTCTGAACAGAAAACTATTTTATAAGCTCAAGACCTGCTTGAAAACACTTCMTGTGTTCATACAAGGAATTGACCAATAGTKTTGAATACCCAAYTTGGCGATCTTTGAATAACTAGTCCGAYGAATRAAGTACTGTGCTTGGCCAGTCCATRGTAYGATTACCTCTTSAWCTAGTCCGACGACAGTATTAGAKTGACCYAACCTTTGSMYAATGCYTGGTGTTGTCGATRGCAGACTGGGAATGCATCATGGTAGTCGGTCRCRTCATTYGGTGCCCAGGTTTGATTTTGGATTCTCATACCCTTGGTTAGGAGSTTTAATRTGGGGSCCACTAACTCCYTTTGTGCCCTAGCCAGTGGTTACCACTGATTGATATGAGTTTGATAAGGTAGAAAATTGTGCRCWTATGTATRRAGGGATAAGGCTGGTATTACTACAYYYYTTATGACRTYGGCTCTAAAATAAAATTGAATTATGATTACTATTATTAGAAATCAATGGGTTTCAAGCATAGTATTCTCGGTTCACTCTTGACTTGATTTTGTCTCCTAAAAACTTTGTATTTTCGGAAAATACTCATTTTGAAATGTTTACTTGAAAACAATGCTCTTGATTTGAAACCCATCTTTCACAAACAAAAATGGTACTCACTGAGCTTTGCTCATAAGTTGTCTCATGTTTTAGTGACATATAAAAATCTTGAGGCATTGGGTTTTGGGGACGAGTGCCAGGAATGTCAAGTGCTAGAGCAGCACTACTGTCTTTATCAAGATACGCACTAATGATCAATTAGCCAATCCTTTTACTAAAGCCYTGCCAATATCAAGTTTGTCGAACATGTCGAAGCCATGGGTATTTTAGAAAATTTAGATGTTGACTTGAACTAGCATTATTATAAAGACATACCTATAGTATTATATATGTACTAGTTATTCATTTTGTATGAAAAATTCAAAGCAATTCATCCATTCTATATTTCAAAGTCAAACATCTCAAAAGTTTTCTTAAATACAAAAATTTTCAACCTTCAATCTTATATTGAAATTTTAGTAGGATAGTAGAAGTATATCTTTTTTTTAAGAATATGGCTTATGTATGAAATATAATTGTTGCTGCATTAAGTGATTCATGTGATTGTAATTGTGTTGTTCTGATTTTGAAGTGCTAATGCTTTGCTAGATCAACATGTTGTTTCTTAATCCAAAATAATATTTTTGCTTGACAGAAACTTGAATTCAATTTACTTCCGTCAACGCTTAAATATATTGTGTCATACCACATATTTAAAATCCAAACTGTAAAGTACAGGGGGAGATTGTTAGATTACACCAGAAGAATATGACATTTTTCTTTTAGCAAAGTTCTAAATGTTGTACTAGATCAATATAGGATTTAAATATAGATGTGTCCCAAACCAGACAACAAAAGAGCTTGGTCCCTAAACACCAATTTATGTTATGTAGATACATAGAGGCAAATAAGTTCAAACAYAATATTTGAAGTGAATAGATATACTGATTCATAATTAGATAATCCTGGAGGTCCAAGATAATTACTCAATGGATGTGATTCTTTGATATGATCTATATATATAGCCATCGGTAATCCCTGTTCTATATACAATGAATTTACAAAAAAGTCCCATTTATTTAAGAATTATAGAGGTGTATAGAATCAGACAATCATCATAGACAACTCTGCGCAATCTAGTAAGTTTACTTATTATATTTCTAGCACAGAAACTAAAAATTTAATCAATAAGAATCAGTCTACTTTGATCTACATGCTAATCTGTAGGTTGTAGTGCAAGAAGCCAAAATTCAAGATCTGTCAAACCTCTGTGATATAGTTGACGCGTTGTGCAAGGCAAAAGAACATAGGTTCAAGGAATCATTTACTGAGTTGCCAGATTGGGGTCGCCATAGAAAATAATCTCTTGATTATGTGATGAGTAAGTTTGTTATAGTTATGAAGCARCCATCAGTGAGTCAAATTTCTAACTCCAGAAGAACTGTGGAGTAAAATGAAACACATTTGAATTTAGCTGATGCTTTGGAAAGTTGCTGCCTGTCTAGTGGTGTAATTCTTACTTAGTGCAGTTAACCTTTGAAATTGCCCTTCTACGTGTAGCTGATGGTTTTGATTGGTAGTTTTGCAACTCATTTCTATGAAGGAACAGATTGTAGAATTTTTTATGACTGATGAGTTTTAGATTACCTTTCAAGACATAGGATGTGTTGTTCAATTTATATGATTGCCAATTCTCATAATGCTAATCTATTGACTGTTATATGTATGATGAAACAAGATTCACATGAAAGTCTGATGACATTACTCTACGTGACAGTTTGGTGCCATCACTGCTGAATCTATCTGCCATATATGATTGTGCGGAATCCAATATCTATTCAGTTCATTTGCTTGCAATTTTGTAGTTAGCTGGTAATGGTATCTCGACATGTACACTAAAGAGAGGCGTTCTGCTAGCGATGAAGTAAGTAGCTCTAAATGAATTAAATGCTGTGAGGCTGGTATCTCTCAGGCTGAAGAAAATCTCGGCATGTATACGAAGATGCTTCCATCCACTTGGTACTGATCTATATATAATGTTATTGTAAACTTTTGGAGTTTCTCTTGTAGATGTAGCTAGATGCTTTTGGCTGGTAGTTTGCTGACTGATTCATATGAATAAAATTTGAAAAGGCTAATCATAGATGTTGAACCACATTACCATTTTACAACTGTAGTGGACCAATTTGGTTCATTAATTCGATAACTATTTTCTCTAGACATTCTTTTAGGTACTTGTAGACTAAGAAAATGGTAGAAGTTAATTTATTATCTGTCCTTTCCCCTCGAAAAAGTGGGATTGTTTTGACAATTTGAGATCTATTTAGCTCCTTGAAGTTTTGTGTAGATAGCTGGAATACTTGATCTTTGCTAAAAGCATCTATCATCCACATTCAGTAATGGACACCTAAGAGAGACATAGCTTGCTAGAGATGCAGTGAATAAATAAAAATAACTCATAAGAGTAAAAAAATAAAAACCATCTAAAAAACATCTTAGAAATAAATARAGTACAAAATAGAAAATCTTTATAAAGAAATGGTAACATAAATCATCTCTAATAGTAATTCTATCCCTCAAAATTAACTGCCTGCATGTCAACATCAAATATCTTTCAAGTTTAGGAAGAGCAAGAAATAAAACAAAAAGGACTTATCTATATATGTGAACTTCCTATATGAAAGGAGAAATGTTCTTATAGTTTCTTGTCTAGACAAGAGCAGGGGAAATCAAAATACTAATGTCTTCTACATGCATCCGTAGCCTCTCSTAGTAGTGAAGAAAAAGGCAAAACTCAGATACTTTCCCTTGTTCTTGGACAAGAAGAATTAAAAAGGTAATAAATCAATAAGGCTTCTACCTTCACACCCATATGTAGATATGGATTTATTAGAGTCTACAACAAGAGCATAATTTATTAATGAAAATAATACATTAAGTTYTTATTTCAATTATCTATATAAGATATGAATTAGTAGATTTAATGAACAATGCTCTCATTCATTTCTCCTAGTTGTGTCGTAATCCAATAATGTTACATAAACGATTTAGATATGGACAGGAACCTCCATTGTAACTTTACTCGCAGAACAATGAAGGTTCTTGGTATTATAGGTAACAGAAAGGGAGAGGGGAATAAAAGAAAAATAAGATCCTTATTGTTATTGGACCCCATGAAGTCGATTTTGTAAATCTTTTCAAATAAATATGAAAAAATAGATTAAAAACTTCCAAAGGTTAAGCTGGAACCTTGTAAAACATTACTATAGTACGTCAGCAATCTAAGGTGGAGATACTAATTCAAAATAGCTTTAAAAAATTATTCATGAAGTAGCTTAAGAAAAGAAGTAATAAGAAGGGTTCACAGAGACGAGCATAACTTTGCCAAGTTTCCTAATCCTTTTATGTTTCTCAAATATTTAAGGAGTTTCCATAGTTTGCATTTTTTTTTTTAATCATTAGGATTTCCATTGCTTTTGCGTTTCTAGGTTATTGTAGGGGCTTTTCGTAATTTTATAATCTTTTTATTATTAGGGTTGTTTCTCTTTGTATAAGTAGAAAATTCATTGTCTTTCTTTAAGCAATTTTTTGGGTATGAATTTTAGGTTTTTTTCTAGAGATTAGACTTGTCATTCGTTCGAGTGTTTATCAAGGAAACACCTATTCTTATGTTTTACGCACAAGACTTTCCTTTTTTGTGCGTCTTTGTACTCCATAAGGTGGTATCAAAGCTCTGTCTAATGTTTTTAAAGCTTTAGTGAAGAAGTTTGACATAGTAGAGACTCGCCTTTAGGATTTGGCCAATCAATTAAAGGAAGTCTTGGATGTTCTGACACTTGGAGGAGGTAACCTTCCTATGGCCCTGGATCATTTATCCTTCGAACAATCAACAAGAGGGTGATTAATTCTTCACATAATGAAGCAAAGAMACTATTTTTTACCAMTCTGTCTTAGTTATTAGATACCATACTCCCAACATACAAGGTAATTGATCTACAGAAAGATCTCACCAATAGTATATCRAAGAATACAACTCTAAGATTACCATACCATCAACTAGTACTCAAGTACTAGCATTTTCATCCATGTAGTACTAGTGATATTTTGATTTCTATAGAGATAGTACTTTAACAGAAACCAATATCATAGGTCCTATTCTACGTATTTATTGTGCAATTGGAATGAATGTACTATCCCCTTACTAGGGCAAGTCATTAACCGTTAGAATCTGTTGCACAATGATCTTATCATGATAGAAGGACCATTGATATCAAAACACCAAATGCCAATTCTCTTGCTGATTAAGTACCTATCGCGCATGCCTATCTGTGAAGAACGACCCATCGCATAAATTATTTACTTAATATCTTAGACCCATTCCAATTAATATATGTACTAAAATAGAATAGTTGGAATTACTCTTTTTATCGCAAATTAGAGAAATAAATTGTCTTCAAGGCATACAATTCTAACAATCTTCCACTTACACTTAAAGACTGTGAAAGTCAATAAGTGCCTACCCTTGTTTAGGTGAAGGGATAGGCAGATTGTTTGCTAACAAATTATGATCTTTGGATGAATCCCGAATGAGATGGTACTTCCTTTCAACGCACTTGCCTTTTTTGTGATTTCTAGGCTTTTTTTGCATTTTGATCCAACTCCTGAATTATCACAATACATAACAATTGGCTTCTCTATATGTAGTATAACTTCTAAGTTTTGCAAGGAACATCTTAAGCCACTTTGCTTCCTTCAACGCCTCTGATGCTACGACATACTCAGCTTTCATAGTAGAGTTAGCAATGTAGGATTACTTAACACTCTTCCATGAAATAGCTACTCCAAACAAGATAAAGACATATCGACTAGTGCATTTTCATTATTCCTTATCAGCTTGGAATTTTTGAGTCTTCGTAACCAAAAGGAACCAAATCATCGACTATATAAACTAGCATATAGTCTCTATTAGCCTGGAGATACATGATAATATGTTTTACAGCTTGCCAATGTTCCTCSCCTCTGTTTGGCTGAAATTTTCTTACTATGTCTATCGCAAAGCAAATATSTGCCTGGCAAAAAGAATAGCATACATGAGAACCCACAGCTGAAGCATAGGGAATCCCACTCATTCTTTCTTTTTCTTCCTTTGTCATAGGACAATCCTTGGAAGATAAGGTTAGACCGTGTCTAAAAGGAATAAGTGCTCTTTACACTATCCATGCTAAACCTAGCCAGTATCTTGTTAATATAAGTAGATTGAGATAAGCCTAACATTCTTTGCTTCCTATCTCTAAGAAGCTTTATACCAAAAATGTAGCTAGCTTCCCCGATATCTTTCTATGGTAAATTGACTCAACATCCAAACTTTAATTGATGACAATTTCCCTACATTATTTCCAATGAGTAGAGTGTCATCAACATACAACACTAAGAAGGACACCTTTACACCACCCGTCCATTTATACATGCATGATTTATCTACATTTTGTAAAAACCCATAAGACTTTAAAGACTCATTAAAATGCTWGTTCCATTCTCTTTGATGCTTGTTTCAATCCGTAGATGGATTTCATACACTTGCAGACCATGTGTTCTTGGCATTATGCAACGTAGCTTTCTGGCTGGGACATATAGATGTCTTCACTAAGATAGCCATTATGAAATGTTGTCTTGACATCCATTTGTCGTATCTCAAAATGATAATGACATGCTATGGCTAAGAATATGCAAATGGACTCAAGCTTGAATACTGTTTGAAAATCTTTCCTCAAAGTAGATCCCTTCTTTCTAAATACAACCTTTTGCATCTAACCTTGCTTTAAAGATTTCCACCTTATTGTCCGCTCCTTTTTCCTCTTGAATACCCACTTAAAGCCCTATGGGTTTTTCTCCTTCGGGTGTAGCTACAGGATTTAGACTTGATTGAGATATATAGACTCAATCTTAACATCAATTGTAGGATGTCACTTGCCTATGTCAACATAGCCTCTTCGTACCTTATGGGATATTTTTCCTAGTGGTCAGAAATAGCTCAAAAGCCTCTCCCATCCATTTATCTGGAACTCTAGTTTTTCTACCACTATGATAAAGCTTTGTGTTCTGGAACTCAGTGGTGTCTTATCTAGTACCTCGACTGGAATACTAGAAGAAAATAAGATTTGTCCTGTGGACAGCCTCTCTTCCACCTCTAATAAGTTTGAACTCTAGCTGACATACATTCATTATCCTTAAAGTATCTTGCATGAGTACTGTTGAGTACTTTCCACTCCTTAGCATAATAAAAGTATCCACCTCTAATACCTTCTGGATATCCAATAAATTAGCATAACTTTGACTTTAGATCTAACTTACTTCCCCTAATTAGTACATAAGCTGGACAACACCATATTTTGAGATAATTAGGATTGGGCTTTCATCTTTTCCACATCTCATAGTTGTCCTAGGTACAGACATAGATCGTATCAGATTCAAAATATATGTTGTTGTTTCTAGTGCATATCCCCAAAAGGAAATAGGAAAGTTTCATGACTTATTATGATTCTAACCATCTCTATGAGAGTTYGGTTCCTTCTCTCAGATATACTCTATTTCGCTTGGGAGTCCATGGCCAAATTAACTAAGAGACTATCTCGTGATGTACTCTATAGTCTTTAAACTCACTAAGTAGATACTTTCCACCATGGTCTAACTTCAAGATTTTGATTAATTTACCTRTTTGATGTTCCATTTCAACCTTAAACTCCTTGAATTTATCAAGAGAGTGAGACTAGCGTCTCGTCAAGTAAACATAACCAAAATGAGAATGGTCATCCGTAAATGTGATGAAATACTCGTAATCTCCTCTAGCASGTGTAGTCATCAGACCACAAACATCACTATGAACAAACTCTAGCATCTCTTTGGCTCTTCCTTCTTTTTGGGTAAATGACCTTTTGGTCCTTTGTCCCCATTAGGCATGATTCACACCGAGGGCATTCTTCCAATCTCAATGAGTCTAAAGGCCCATCATGTATTAACCTCTGAATTCAATTATAGTTTATGTGACATAAGCTTAATTACTATAGATATCATTCATTACATGATGAAGATCTCTTCCTATTAGCTTTATTAGGTTCAATCTCAGAATTATTTATTTCACTTCTAACAGAATTAATGTAAAAAAGATTTTCATATATGTTTCTGAACAAATAAATTTTTTACCTCTATTGATTTTAACACTAGAATGAAAATAAACAGAATATTCTTGAAATAATAATTTTAAAATTGATATCAAATTGTGTCTCAAGTTGGGAACATATAAAATGTCTTTTATAACAAAAATCCTAGTAGAATCAAGAAATAAATACATCCCACTTCTTCGGCTCGTACTTTTGCTCCATTGCCCACAAGCATTCCATGGTCCCCTTTACCTAGAGTCCTTGTTCTCCTGAACCCCTATAAAGAGTTATAAACATCCTCATTTGMTCCAAAATCTACTATCAAACAAGACGATGATCCAACCAAACTGATAAATTCTAGAAAAGAGCAATACTTGCAGTTTTGGCCTTCGATGCTGCACAGTCTTTCTTTCAGTGCCCTTTCTACCCACATTTAAAGCACTTTCCCTTAGGCTTAGCATTATCCCGAGCCATTCTAGGCTTCTTGTCTTTGTCACATGTGTTGTTGTTTTGTTCCTTCTTCTTCTTGAAATATCTAGCTTTGGCCCATTTCTATAAAGAGGTGCAGAACGGGTAATCAAAGCCTCTGAAGTAGGCTTCATGATCTTCTCTACAACCGAGAGCTCTTTCATGAGCTTTATCATATTCATGTTCATCTTGTTCATGTTGTATTTCAACTTGAACGAGTGAAAATGAATCCGACAAACTTTCTATGACCATGTCTCTCCAGATCTCCGAATCGATCATTGCTCTAGGGTTTTGGATTCCTCAAAGTAGGCAATCATCTTAAGCAATTTCTCTCGTATCGATGCCGCTGAGCCATCCTTGTCTTCTTGATTGCCCTTACAGCTTCTTGCATTGTTGTCGACTCTTGTCTACAAACATGGTTCACAAAGACAAATCTATGTCATACGTAGTTGGTATTTATTTGTGCTTTGATTGAAATACACTGGACTAGGAGCCCATCATATAGCATTAAGCCATTTTGTTGGCTCTCTTCCAATCTGCCTCAACCCGATGTTCCTTGTCAGAGGAGTCTTTCCCAGTCTCAGAACAGAGGTCGGTGAGAAAATACTTGTATCCTTCAGTTGAGTACTATGTTCAGGTTCGTCTTCCTATTGACATAATTAGCCTCTGTGAACTTATGTTCCTTGAAAATAATACTCGGGGGACTGAAAGAACCTCCACTAGTCATTTTTGAAAAATGCAAATAAAGCAAGTTATTGTTTTGGTATGTTATAAACAAATAGATAACCCTATAAATATTATGAATAATATATTATTTAGCGCTTCGAATAACTGACAGAGCTCCTATAGGAAGATTATCAATTCTCTAAGTTAAGCGCATAACCACCACAAAATAAGCTTGCTTAATAGGAAATGATCCAAAGAATAGTTCCGAGTAGAGGCCGGCCACTACGTTACATCTCCTACGGATAATCTTGCATCATAACGTCCAACTATAAGTTGGCCAATGACAACACATACCCTAGGTTCTAATTATACCTCTATCATTAGATCTAGATCATTATGGAATACCTATCCTAAAGGAGGCCATGGTCAATGGCCTGAGGGTACATATAATCTCTAACTAGAGGTGTGATGGAAGCCATGGGCCCAATRGAAACCCCTCTCCCACATAATCTATTAAAACTAGGGGTTTTAAAAATGTTTAAGGTTTTATTAACATCTAATAAAACATCTAAACTTATAATACTCCATTGTAGAGTAATCCGTAAGCTAATTCTACATGTTGTGAATTAACCTATCAAAAACCTTATTTTAAATATCCAAGTTTATTCTTACTTTCTATGTCACAGATGATAGCCTTTAAGAAAGTAACTCATAAACTGATTTCATATTTTTTAATTAGCTTTGGTAAAACATTTTATTTCCATTTTAATTCTATCTAGAGTAAGCAATGGTTATGATCATGCTTTAATAATTGAAAAAGCAWAATAATTCAATTACATGATTGACTATTCATTATTCCTATGTGACCACATAGATTAAACATCACATAGGAAAGCACTAAATAACTTTAAATGTGATATTGTTTAATCCAAAGGTAGTTCCATCCTTTACTACTTCATGCAATATGTCATAAGATAATSTAATTGTAAAATTAAGCTCCAAGATTGATTTCGTAAAAATCCTAACAAACTACAAAATCTACATAGTAAAATTCTTGYAGCTACTTCTCTTGTTCTTTTATGGAAGTGCGCTTATATGTGAAAAACTGTCGAGAAATTTTCAGCACTCTATTTCTGTATCTTTTCTTCAGAAATCCCAGCCTATATTTTCTTGACATTATAGGCTGGAAAAACAACAAAAACACAAAAACTATTGGAAGGAAAAACTGCCCCTTACTCTAAAATTCCGCACTATCTTGTGCTGAAATTTAAGCACAAGTGCAGGAAAAACAACAATTTAGTTTTTCCAGTTCAAGCTTTTCCTCCATCCATTTTCTTCAAAATTCCAGTAAGGCAGCAATACTTATATAACAAAAATAAAACTAATAAAATCAATTAAATCGATGTAAAACACCTTAGGAATTTAATTATTACAAGCACCTATACCTCAACCACGAGGTTCATATCAAATATAATTTGTAGAAACAAAAAAAAAATAATATTTACAATCCCTATACCTCCACTCATGGGATTTACAAGAGATCTAGAAATCATTTTTCTCGACGGGATCCATACAAATACACAAAAAGGTTTAAAACTAGTAAAGGAATCACCTTTCTTAGTTCTAACCCTTGTATCCCCCTAATGTTAAAGTTGTGGCCCCGATACCACTTGAAGGACCTTACAAAGCAAGGAATCACAGAGCGAAAGCACAAGTTCATAATTTTAATCTTTTTTAGTTGAGTTTAGCAGAAACTTACTACTTTTTATTCTTTGCGGAACAAATGGGGTGCTAGGTGTCAAAAGCTCTTGACTCAACTTTTAGTCTGAGCTGAAAGGGAGGGGGGTGCAAATGGCTTTGAAGGCTATCCGGATCTTATAACTTGCTAAGGATGATTCTTCCTAGCAAGATCTTTGACTTCTCCACATGGAAATAGCAACAAGACTCTTCTTCYGATATTCCTAGATACTACTCTACCTATCTGGACTACGGTTAGTGAGAACCTAGGATGAACTTTTGTTAGATGGAGAGGGAGAGTGTGTGGCAGCTAGATAAGGAGTTCAGTAAGTGAGGAGGATTCTTCCAAGAGAATTTATATTTAAAGAGCAAAATCCTAAAATAATAGAGTCTTCAAATGCCCAATTTCCTGTGATTTCGGAGTCAAGGGATATACATCCCTAAGGTGACCTAAATCCTCACAAGACAAGGGGAATTTCGGCCACCCCTGTGAAGCCAAAATTCTGGGCCTCTTATGGGCCATGCCTGTTTCCTTTTCACTCTAATTTAAGACCTAAGTCCAATATTTAATTAATATTTTTCTTGGATCAACCCAAGTAATTAATGAAATATCCAATGCACTAACTTATTCTAAAACATTTCATCCTTCAAGCCCAGTTGTATAATTAAGTCCTTAGGTAATATTGAGCAACCAGGGCACCAAAAGACAAATTATTCATGGGTACTCAAATGACCGAAATACCTTAACTACTAAGTAACTATGTTTTGTCAATTTAAGTGTTCCATGTATCAGTTTATGGATACACTGAACTCAACAACTTCGCATGAGCATATTCTTCGATCCACAGGTGAAATAACGAATATACCCTTCTGCTTAACAACCATCATTGAGAAAGAAATAATATATTAACACCTTCTCAATGACATCTACCATTCTTAGATAGGTAGTTTGATATTTCATAACCACCTCGAATGTCCTTATTTACCATAGGGAGCAACTCAGAAGTACATATTTCTAAGTCACCTTCCTAGAACCCTTGATCATTTGATTATCCTTTAGACAATATAAATATACTCTAAGTGTTTTAATTGATATTGACATGAACAAAAAAAGAAACAAGATATATAGGAATTTTTTGGAATATAAGTGTGCAGAAATGTAGGATTGCACATAATATGCACCCATTAAGGACATCAACAAATGTAAAATATAGAGTTAACTAAGTAAAATACAAAAATGAATAGGTTGCTTCAGTAGTAAAATAAAAATATATACATTCTCCACACTAAACATATATATACTATATTTTTTTGTGGCTTCTGATGAAGATTGATGAGTCTGTAAATTGTTCAGCTCGCAAGAACTAAACAAAAGTTGTTGGAAGTGCGAAGCTCCCCTCCAAAAAGTTGGCTGAAATTGTAGGATTTTCACATAGAAGGCCACCTAATGAACCATATTCAACATATATACTAAATATAGAGGTAACAAAGGAAAATGCCAAAAAGAAGAGGATGCATTAGTACAAAATAAAAATGAATGAGCATAGATTCCATCAGCAAGTCAATAACTTACTATAGTAATTTTCCTCAGCCTAACCGGAGAATTTATTATGGTTTTTATTCTATCTGTCATCAATAGACAGAAAAAAAAAGTGTTGAATTAGTACTAATTAAAGTTGAATGCTTTAAAATAAAAGGCAGAATTAAAATCAGAAAAAACATTTTCCCTATTTCTTTGACATTATAGCTAGATGATTTAATTTTTTAAAATA
>MEJB01000102.1:54761-192101 GCA_001752375.1 Rhazya stricta
ATATGTCATAAGATAATCTAATTGTAAAATTAAGCTCCAAGATTGATTTCGTAAAAATCCTAACAAACTACAAAATCTACATAGTAAAATTCTTGCAGCTACTTCTCTTGTTCTTTTATGGAAGTGGGCTTATATGTGAAAAACTGTCCAGAAATTTTCAGCACCCTATTTCTGCATCTTTTCTTCAGAAATCCCGGCCTATATTTTCTTGACATTATAGGCTGGAAAAACAACAAAAACACAAACACTATTGGAAGGAAAAACTGCCCCTTACTCTAAAAATCTGCACTATCTTGTGCTGAAATTTAAACACAAGTGCAGGAAAAACAACAACTTAGTTTTTTCAGTTCAAGCTTTTCCTCCATCCATTTTCTTCAAAATTCCAGTAAGGCAGCAATACTTATATAATAAAAATAAAACTAATAAAATCAATTAAATCGATGTAAAACACCTTAGGAATTTAATTATTACAAGCGCCTATACCTCAACCACGAGGTTCATATCAAATATAATTTGTAAAAACAAAAAAAAAATAATATTTACACTCCCTATAACTCCACTCATGGGATTTACAAGAGATCTAGAAATCATTTTTCTCAACGGGATCCATACAAATACACAAAAAGGTTTAAAACTAGTAATGGAATCACCTTTCTTAATTCTAACCCTCGTATGCTCCTAATGTTAAAGTTGTGGCCCCGATACCACTTGAAGGACCTTACAAAGCAAGGAATCACATAGCGGAAGCTAAAGTTCAGAATTTTAATCTTTTTTAGTTGAGTTTAGCATAAACTTACTACTTTTTATTCTTTACAGAACAAATGGGGTGTTAGGGGTTAAAAGCTCTTGACTTAACTTTTAGGCTGAGCTGAAAGGGATGGGGGTGCAAATGGCTTTGAAGGCTATCCGGATCTTATAACTTGCTAAGGATGATTCTTCCTAGCAAGGTCTTTGACTTCTCCACATGGAAATAGCAACAAGACTCTTCTTCCGATATTCCTAGATACTACTCTATCTATCTGGACTACGGTTGGTGAGAACCTAGGATGAACTTTTGTTAGAAGGAGAGGGAGAGTGTGTGGCAGCCAAATAAGGAGTTCAGTAAGTGAGAAGGATTCTTCCAAGAGAAATTATATACTAGGGTTAAAGAGCAAAATCCTAAAATAATAGTGTCTTCGAATGCCCAACTTCCTGTGATTTCGGAGTCAAGGGATATACATCCCTAAGGTGACCTAAATCCTCACAAGACAAGGGGAATTTCGGCCACCCTTGTGAAGCCAAAATTCCGGGTCTCTTATGGGCCATGTTTGTTTCTTCTTCACTCTAATTTAAGACCTAAGTCCAATATTTAATTAATATTTTTCTTGGATCAACCCAAGTAATTAATTAAATATCCACTGCACTAACGTATTCTAAAACATTTCATTCTTCAAGCCCAGTTGTATAATTAAGTCCTTAGGTAATATTGAGCTACCCAGGGCACCAAAAGACAAATTATTCATGGGTACTCAAATGACCGAAATACCTTAACTACCGAGTAACTATGTTTTGTCAATTTAAGTGTTCCATGTATCAGTTTATGGATACACTGATCTCAACAACTTTGCATGAGCATATTCTTCGATCTACAGGTGAAATAACAAATATACCCTTCTGCTTAATAGCCATCATTGAGAAACAAATAATATACTGACACATTCTCAATGACATCTACCATTCTTAGATAGGTAGTTTGATATTTCATAACTACCTCGAATGTCCTTATTTACCATAGGGAGCCCCTCAGAAGTACACATTTCTAAGTCACCTTCCTAGGACCCTTGATCATTTGATTATCCTTTAGACAATATAAATATAGTCTAAGTGTTTTAATTGATATTGACATGAACAAAAAAAGAAACAAGATATATAGGAATTTCTTGGAATATAAGTGTGCAGAAATGTAGGATTGCACATAATATGCACCCATTAAGGACATCAACAAATCTAAAATATAGAGTTAACTAAGTAAAATACCAAAATGAATAGGTTGCTTTAGTAGAAAATAAAAATATATACATTCTCACACTAACAATATATATATATATTTTTGTGCTTCTTGATGAAGATGATGATGTTGTAGAAATTGTTCAAGCTCCAAGACTAAACAAAATTGTTGGATCGAGCTCCCCTCCAAAAGTTGGCTGAAATGTAGGATTTTCACATAGAAGGCACCCAATGAACACATCAACATATTTAAAATATAGAGGTAACAAATGAAAATGCCAAAAGAAGAGGATGCATTAGTACAAAATAAAAATGAATGAGCATAGACTGTCACAAGTTAATAACTTACTTACTAATAGTATTTTCTCACCTAACGAGAATTTATGGGTTTGATTCTATCTGATCATCAATAGACAAAAAAAAGTGTGAATTTAGTCCCTAATTAAGTTGACTGCTTTTAAAAWAATAAGGAGATTAAAATCAAATTTCCCTATTTCTTTTGTACATTATACTAGATGATTTAATTTTTAAATAACCACATTGCAGTATTTTTTAAAATATTCTTATACTAATATGTACATCTTTTTTGCATTTCTTGATTAAGATGATTATGT
Source organism: Rhazya stricta (assembly GCA_001752375.1). Lineage (NCBI taxonomy): Eukaryota > Viridiplantae > Streptophyta > Magnoliopsida > Gentianales > Apocynaceae > Rhazya > Rhazya stricta. Next base: position 57,362 of record MEJB01000102.1, read on the forward strand.
TGTAGAAGTTTTTCAAGCTCTAGAACTAAACAACTCTTTTTTTTTTTTTTTTTGCCTTGAGGGAACCATGCTTGCAATTGGTTTTTTTTCAAGAATTCCTAGCCTGACCAAATGCAAAGTGTAGAAAAGTTCTTTTAAACTTGTTTTGGAAAGGAGCTCTTCAAAAAATAATGATCTTCTTCGTTTGAAGTTTCAACAGCGTCTCCCGAATAGAACTACTTTGGTTGGGAGGTGTGTGCCCTTCATTGAGAATTACCAACTTCGGCAATTGAAGTTGTATTCTCTATAGATTTTGAGACTCTTCATCTAGAACCACTTTATCCCTAGCATGTTTCTTGTGGAGAAAACAATTTTACCCACAGAACTTTGTTGTTGTCTAGAGATCTGCTCGTGGTGAAAAGTCTAAAAAGGTCTTTGTTTTCTTTCCCGAAGAGGAGAACTCTTATTGCAGAGGTTGTGGAATGCAAACTCAACTTCTCATTTCTTGAATTCTTTTTTCCAAGTAACGAGCATTCTAGTAGAAGCAATTATAATCGGCCTAAATTCAACAAACTGCCTTAACTAACTTTGGGCAAAAACTATGGATAGGAGGGTTTTGCCTATTCCCGGAGCATGAGATATTATGCATTTTCCAACATCTTTCGGATTTGTACTCTTCAGTTCAGCCAAATGAATTGTTCCCACTAGGTTTTTCCACAAAAACTCAAATCTTTCTTGCTAATATTCATACGTGCTCTCTCTTACACAACTACTATACTGTAGATAGTTCTAATTTTGTTGCATGGTTGGTCTAGATTATCCATTGTAGTCGAGACATCAACACCATCTTGTTACCTCTACATTTTACATCTGTTGATGTTCTTATTGGGTGCCTATTATGTGCACTATCTRCATTTCAGCCAACTTATCTAGAAAATATTCCTATATGTCATGTTTATATTTTTTTTTCCAGGTCAATGTCAATAAAAACACTTAGACTAGGTTTAAATTGAAGGACTTGGAAGGAAAAGGAATAATACCTATATATACATTTGGATTGACTTTTGTGGATATGAATGTAGAAAGATTAGGTCTAATTAAAAAGGCCAAACTTAGTTTCCATTCTAAAAATTGGATTTAATATTCAAGTAGTTAAGACAAAAAATTTAAATTAAGATTTTTCTACCTATCTATCTTGATGAAATACATAATTTGATCGTATCTCATGGGATTACATTATTGAGCATACACATCAATCAGCACTATAATTAATAATTATGGATCACTGGTTCTTTAAGAGTTATAGTTCAAAATGACACATTTGTACAGGCTAAAAGAGAATTACCTCTATTTCTAGAGGAGAGCTCGAACTAGCAATGTTTTTCAGTCCTAGAGCTTGAACAATTTGTACAACATCACCGTCTTCATCAAGAAACACAAAAAAGATGTAGACATTGTTAATATAAGAATGCTTTACAAAATAATGCAATATGATTATTTGAAACTTAAATCATCTAATATGCAATACAAAATAAATAGAGAAATTTGATTTTAATATCCTTATGTTTTAATAGGTAATCAACTAATCTTGGGACTAAATTCGCACCAATTTGTTCTCTATTGATGATAAGATATTAATCGAACCCATAACTTCTTGTTAGGTGTGAAAATAATATCAGTAAATAAGGTATTAACTTGTGACAATCTACGCTCTTTCTTTTTATTTTTTACTAATAAATCCCTTTTTTTTGTTGAATTTTTCATGGTTACCTCTATAATTTACATCTATTGATGTGCTTATTGGGTACCTATTATGTGCAATCCTGCATTTCGACCAACTTGTATAGAAAATATTCCAATATATCTTGTTTATGTTTTCATTATCAATAAAAACACCGACATTAGGTTTAGATTTAAACAGTTAGAAGGAAAAGAAACAATACCAATATATACATTTAGATTAACTTTGGTCGATATGAATGCTGAAAGAATGGGTTTAATTTAAAAGGCCTAATTTAGTTTCCATTCAAGACATTGCATTTAATATTGGAGTACGTTAGAATAAATAATTGGATTATCTCTCATGTGATCACATTACCAGCTTGTATGCAAAATATACATCAATTACCTATTTAATTAATCAATATGATTTATTGGTCTTTCAACAATTATAGTGCAAAAAGAAGTGTACAAGCCAGAAAAGAGAGAGAATTATCCATGCTTCCTGAAGCAGAGCTCGATCCAACATTGTTGTTCAGTCCTAGAGCTTGAACAATTTCTGGATCAATTTTTACAACATCATCATCTTTATCAAGAAATACAAAAAAGGATCCATATTTTGTTAGTATAAGAATGTTTTACCAAATGATGTGTGAGTATTTGAAACTTAAATCAAGTATGCACTAAAAGGGAAACAAAGAATTTTGATTCTAATCTCCTTATAGTTTTATAGGCAATCAACTTAAGTAGGGGAGAAATTCACACTTTTAATTTTCTCTGTTGATGATCAGATATGAATTGAACCCATAACTTCTCGTTAGTTATGGAAATACTATTAGTAAATTATTAACTTGTGACAACCTAAGCTCTTTCTCTTTTATTCTGTTCTATTGCATCTAATTTATTTTGGCATTCTCATTGGTTACCCCTATAAATTACATCCATTGAGGTCCTTATTGGCTGCCTATTAGGTTCAATCCTACATTTCACCCAACTTAAATGTTGTGAGGCTGGTATCTCTTATGGTGAAAAACATATCGACATGTATAGGAAAGATGGTTCCTGGTAATGTGATCTATATGTAATGTTATTGAAAGTTTTTGGAGCTTATCTTGTAGATTTAGCCAGATGATTTTGGTTGGTAGATTGCTGATAGATTCATATGAATGAAATTTGAAAAGGTCAATAACTGATGGTTATGAACCACATTACCATTTTACAATTGTAGTGTACCAATTTGGCTAACTAATTGAATAACTATTTTCTCTAGAAATTCTTTTAGGTCCTTGTATACTGAGGAAAGGTTGAAGTTAATTTATTATCTATCATTTCCTTCAGGAAAAGTGGGATTATTTTGACAATTTTAAATCCATTATGTTCATTGATGTTTGTGCAAAAAGATGGAATACTTGTTCTTTGGTCAGGATCTTCTAGAAAGGCATCTATCTTCCATATTTAGTAATGGACACCTAAGAGAGATATGGCTTGTTAGAAATGTAGTGACTAAATCAAAATGACTCTTACAGTATAAAAATTAAAAAATATTTAAAAAATCTTAGAAATAAATAAAGTGCAAAATAGAATATCCTTAGAAAGAAATGGAAATACTAGAACATCCTTTTGCAACTTTACTCAAAGAACTACAGAAGTACTTGGTAATGTAATGTAACAGAAGGGAGAGAGGAGTGACAGAAATAGGATACTTATTGTCATTTGACCCCATGAAGTCAACTTTGTAAATAGATGAAAAACTCCCAAAGTTAAGCTGGAACCTTGAAAACATTACCTGTAGTACTTCAGCAATCTATTCTTCTAAAGTAATATAGTATCAAACAACCTTATTCTCAACAATGAGGGGTATAAAGCATGCAATGAATTAAAGAAAATAACTTAACCTGGATATGGGGAACTACTACATTTAAGAACTGAATCAACTCAAGAATGTCCACAAGCTATTAATCTTTGGAAAAAATTTATCTAGTCTTGTGAAGTAATATAGTATCAGCGACCTCATTCTCAACAATGAGAGGTATAAAGAAAACCATGAAAATAGTTCTCACCTTGGTCAAATCAGAAGTATTCATGCTCTTATATGCCCAGTCATTCTCGAATTCAGCAAAAGGTCAGCCACCATATTTTCATAATTTGACTTCTCTAGTACTTTTGACTCCTCACTTTCAAATCAAAATTTCAAAGGAAGAGAATGTGCAGCTGATGCTGATGTCTTAGCTTCATCTTTGCTAGTGAATCCTTATGATTTTTCACATGAACCTGCCTTGATTCTTAGTAAAGCATTCATTTTCCTCTTTGTCGCATACTTTTTCTTCACTTTTCTTTTCGCTGAAATTCTTGATAGGTTAATTTTCTTTCCTTCATCTAAGCTTGTTGAAGCGTGACATCTTTGTTGTGTGGACAAAATATAACGTCTTCTCTTTGCCACAAACTCTTCAATCTCCATTCCGACATCTGGTTTGTCCCTCATAGCTTCCTTGGCATGGTTGTCTTCACTTTGTTTCTCATTGAGATTCTTGGATGTACTATTATTCTCCCCTTTATCTAAACTTGTTGAAGAGATGCATTTTTGTTGTCTCAACAAACTTGAATGTCTTGCCTTTGTCATAGATTCATCAATTACCGCTACTCCATCTAGTATTTCCCCAGTACCTTTCTTGCGTGGTGGTCCTCATTTAGTTCCACGCGACTAGGGGAATTGAAGTTCTCAACATCAAAATCTTCATCACTAAAATGATCATTATCAGTATCATTGGAGCCGGTTGAATCATTTCCCTCCCTGTTTGATTCAACATAATCTTCACTTGCATGTGTATCAAGTCGCTCATCTATAATATGAATTGACTATGTCAGTGATCTTATAGAATAACCCATAGCAATTACTTGAAACTTCTACTTAAAAAAAGAGCTAGCAAAGATGATATTCTAGAATTCCATAAAAGTTATCTAACCGATTCATATAGACCCATATTAACACTGATTCTTTAGGCAAAGTATTTCTGTTTAACTTCATTGCTCCTTGCTTATTGTTCCATTTTTTGAACTTGTGACATGTCTATTTTGACAAGGAAAATTTTATGTGAAGGTCTTCCTAACATGGACCATGGCTGCTCGCTCAAGGCTGACACTAATCAATGTTTCCTAATCTATGGGTCCAAATAAATTCTTTTAGCTAGTGCTGAAGTTTAAGTCAATATTCGGGTACATTAAGGGTAAAATTGTAAGTTAAAATTGTTCGAATTTATCAAACATAGGAATAATATACATCAACCATCTATTAATTAATTATTATTGTTTATTGATTTTTTAACAAGTCTAGTTCGAAATGGCATAATTGTACAAGCTAAAAGAGAGAATTACTTCTAGAACTCGATTCAGCAATGTTGTGCCTTCTCCCAACTACTCCTTGCTTGCTTCTTCTTTACTTCAGTGGCAGTGTGCCTTGCAGTAATTGGAGGATGATTCTGAAACTCGCATGCCTTGGTTCTGTGGGCAATGCTAGAACTAGTTCCATCCATGTTTGACATGGCAGCACGAAATCAGTGAGAAATATTAGACGGAATGAGAGCTATCCAGAAACTCAAATTTTCTTTCAAAGGTTTCGATCAGTGAATCAAATGGATGATTTTGCTGAGAATTCATAAGCGGAAATTTCTTTGGTGCTCAGATGAGATACAACCCTTGTTACAGAAGCTAAAGATTCTACTCCATCGAATGATAATTTCAAAGAGTTTGAAAAGTTATGTCTCAAAGATGTGACAGTCAGACACGTAACATGACTTTTTTTAATATATGTGGTTATTTTTTATGAAAATATCTAAGGAGTTATGATTATTCAATATATCTATTTTACCAAATAAATTAAGATTCTCATCATTTCCTTACCCTTATTAATTTAGAAAATAATATTTTCTTAATTTATACAATACAACTTTCAAATTTGATTTGCGGACATACTTAGAAGAGTCTCATCTATGTTGTATAAACTATACGTTTATAGGTTTTTGCTGCAGAGTCTTGTTTACGTTATATAAACTATACATTGATAAATTTTTAACATATAACATCAATTTTTGCTTCACGTGTAGCTCCTTCATATTTATCGTCTTTCGGTTAAATCCTAGAATTTTCTAATCACTAATATGATTTAATACATCCACTCTATAGTCGTTTTAGATTTTTTTAATTATTTGTCATTTTAAAATGTCAAGAAGATATTTATTACTTTTTCAATTTTATGCTTATCATTTATTGCTAACTAATTACCACATAAATTTAACATTCAATTTTCCAAGTTAAATTATTTCTAGTGCTGTATCGATTTTCAAAATATCACACCAGTTTTTTACATCATATGTCGCCCGTTCATTTCTTATCATAGATCGATAAAATCATCAAAGTTTCTCTCACTAATATGATTTAATACCTGCGCTCTACAATCATCTTAGATTTTTTTAATTATTTATCTTTTAGAAAAATCAAGAAGATACTTATTGTACTTCTCGAATTTTACCCTTATCATTTATTAATATTTAAACTACCACATTAATTGAGCACTCAAATTTCCAAGTCAAATTTATTTCCTTTACAAATTGTTTTTGATATTATGTAGTACTCTTTGTCCTCTATTTGACAACCTTCACTCGTATATTAAGAGCACTTCAATGAATCCATCCAACTTATTAAATTAAACCTCGGAAGCACATCTGAGTTAATTTCTATAGCTTGGAACAATAGATGATTAAGTTTGGCCTAATCAATTCTTGTTTCTTAATAATAGATTAAGGTCAATTATTGATTTTTAATGATGTTTTAAATTCGACTTCATTAATCGATTAAGATCGATAGCTTACTAATTAACTATTTATAATTTGAGCTCGACTTTTAACATCACAAATAATAAATTAACATCTCAAATATTTCATCCGAAATGAAATTTTCAACAAAGAGCTTCTTAATTGAAAAAATAATTTGATATGCCAAAATAAAAATATTTTCTTGCCCTTTTCAATCAAAAATATTTTTTTCATCTCAACACTAATCCAAGTGGGCCCATAATCTCGAATGTCAAATCCATGAGCCTAAAATCACGAGGGACCCAATATCAGATTATGCTAGGCATTAATTTTAGTGTTCACGAATAGAGTTTACTTCGACTAGCTCTTTCTCGTTGTAATGAAGAAGAACCACTTGGTAGAATAAGAAAAGGTGGAAAATTCTATAATTCAAATTATTTGAATAGGATACAGATGGCTCCTAATCTTGTTTAATTAAAAAATGGAGTCATCTTCCTACCATGTTTAGAGTTATTGATCATTGACCACAGTTACATAGAAAATCTATAAAATCTAAGAGAGATATAGCTTGCTAAAGATGTAGTGAATAAATCGAAATGACTCTGGCAGTAAAAATATTAGAAACGATTTAAAAAAGTTATTAGAAATAAATAGAGTACAAAAAAATAAAAATCTTAGGAAAGAAATGGTAACATAAATCATCTCCCATAGCAGTTTTGTCCCTCAAAATTGACTACATCATTGATAAATCCAATATCTTTCAAGTTTAGGAAGAGCAAGAAATAAATAAATAAGGAGTTACCTATATATGTGAACTTCCTATATGAAATTAGAAATGTTCTTATAATTTCTTGTCTGAGTAAGAGTAGGGGAAGTAAAAAAACCAACGTCTTATACATGCATTAAAGTCTCCTCGATATAGAGGAAAAATGCAAGACCCAGATACTTTCCTATATGCTTGGACAAAAAGAATTAAAATGGTAATATATCAATAAGAATTGTGGCATCACATCCACATGCAGATATAGATTTACTAGAGTCTACGACAAGAACATAATTTGCTAATGAAAACAACACATTAAGTTCCTATTTTAATTTATCTTTATAAAATACAAATCATTAGATTTGATGAACAAAATTCTCTAATTCATTTCTCCTACTCATATCGTACTACAATTAATAATGATACATAATCATTTTAGTACGGGGTATTATAGTGTTACAGAGAGGGGAATAACAAAAATTAAGACCCTTATTGTCATTGGACTCTGTGGGGTCAACTTTGTCAATATTTTCAAATAAATATGAAAAGAATAGATGAAAAATTCCAAAAGTTACACCTGCACATACGCTCATATCATATCATGATAATAGATAACCCAATAAATATTATCAATTATATGTTATTTGGCACTTAGAGTAACTAATAGAGCTCCACTAGGAAGATTATCAATTCTCTAAGTTAAGTGTATAACCACCATAAACTAAAATTTCTTAATAGGACGTGATCCAAAGAATAGTTTCGAATAGAGGCCAGCCAGTACCTTACATCTCCTACGAATAGTCTTGCATTATCACCTCCAACTACAACTTGCCCAATGACAACACATGCCCTAGGTTCTAATTATGCCTCTACCATTAGATCTAGATCATTATGGAAAACCCATCCTATTGGGGAACATGCTCAAAATGACACGAGCATACCTACAATCTCTAACTAGAAGTGTCATAGAAACCATGGGGCCATTGGAAACCCCACCCCCATTTTGTCTTTGAAAACGATGGTTTAAAAAAATGTTTAAGGTTCCATTAACATCTAGTAAAACATCTAAAGTTATATTACTCCATTGGAGAGTAACCCATAAGTTAATTTTATATGTTGTTAATAAACCTATAAAAAACCTTATTATGAGATATCCAAGTTTATTCTTTGTTTCTATGTCATAGAATGTCACAAGTTAATAACTTACTTACTAATAGTATTTCCTCAACTAACGAGAAGTTATGGATTTGATTTTATTTGATCATCAATAGAGAAAAAAAAGTGTGAATTTGGTCACTAATTAAGTTAATTGCTTATAAAATCATAAGGAGATTAAAATCAAATTTCTCTATCTTTTTGGTACTGTATACTAGATGATTAATCTTTAAATAATCACATTGCATTATTTTCTAAAAACATTCCTATACCAACAATATATACATCTTTTTTTGCTTTTCTTGATGAATATGATGATGTTGTAGAAATTGTTCAAGCTCTAGGACGGTACAACCCTTTTTTCTCCTTGAGGGAACCATGCCTGCAAATGCTTCTTCTTTTTCAAGAATACCTGGCTTGACCAAAAGCAAAGTGTTGAAATGTTCTTCGAAGTTATTTTGGAAAGGAGTTCTTGAAAGAATAATTATTTTCTTCATTTGAAGTTATAAGAGAATCATCCTAATAGAACGATTTTGGTTGCGAGGAATGTACCCTTCATTGGGAATTACCAACTTGGACAATTAAAGCAGTATCTCCGTAGATTTTGAGACTCTTATCCAGAACCACTTTCTCCCCAACAAGTTTCTCATATAAATTGTAACTTATCCCCACAATACTTGTGCAGAAAAAAATTTACCTATTGAACTTTGCTGTTGTCTCGAGATCTGCTCATGGGGAAAAGTTTGATAAGGTCATTGTTTTCTTTCCTGGAGAACTTTGGATTGCACAGGTTGTGGAATGGAAACTCGACTTCGCATTTCTTCAATTCTTTTTCCCATGTAAGGAGCATTCTAGCAGGAGCAATTATAACTGGCCTAGATTAAAGTAACTTCGAGAAGCAACTTGGGAAAAAAACTATGTATAGTGGGTTTTGACTGTTCCCGGAGCATGAGATATTAAGCATCCACCAACATCTTTTGGATCTGTACTCTTTAGTTTAGCCAGATGAGTTATTCTACCAGGGTTTCCCAGAAGAACCTAAATCCTTCTTGATGATTTTCATACATGCTCTCTCTTACACCAAGTACTATACTCCATATTGTTCCAATTTTGTTGCATGGTTGGTGTAGATTATCCATTATAGTCAAGACATCAACACCATCTGGTTACCTCTACATTTACATGCTCTCTCTTACAGTGTTGAGGTGCCTATTATGTGCAATCCTACATTTCAACTAGCTTATATAGAAAATATTCTTATATATCTTGTTTATATTTTTTGTTTATGTCAATGACAATGAAAACACTTACACTAGGTTTAGATTGAAGGAGTTGGAATAAAAAGGAATAATAATGATATATACATTTAGATTGACTTCTGTGGATATGAATTTAGAAAGATTGCGTTTAGTTAAAGAGGCCAAACATAGTAACAATTCTACAAATTGGATTTAATATTCGAGTACGTTAAGACTAAAAATTTAAGATAAAATTATTCTACTTATCTATCTTGATTGAATAAATAATTGGATCATCTCTCATGGCAAGCATAATACATCAGTAATCTATTTAATTAATCTTTTATGGATTACTTTTTTTTTAAACAGTTATAGCTCAAAATGACATATTTGTACATGCTAATAGCTTAATCTATTTTCTCAAGGGGAACTTGATCCAGTAATGTTGTTCAGTCCTTGAGCTTGAACAAGTTATACAACATTATCATCTCATCAAGAAACACAAAAAAGATATATATATATATATATATATTGTTACTATAAGAATGTTTTGAAAAATAATGCAATGTGATTATTTGAAACATAAATAATCTAGTATGCAGTACAAAAGAAATTGAGAAATTTGATTTTAATATCCTTATGATTTAATAGGTAATCGAATAAACTACGGACTAAATTCAAACCTATTGTTTTCTCTATTAACGATCAGACATTAATTGAACCTATAACTTCCCGTTAGATGTGGAAATACTATTAGTAAGTAATATTAACTTCTGACAATCTGCACTCTTTCTTTTTTATTCTGTACTAATGCATCCTATTCTTTTTGACATTTTTCTTGGCTACCTCTATATTTTACATCTGTTGATCTGTTTATGGGGTGCCTATTATGTGCAATCCTACATTTCAACCAACTTATATAACAATTATTCCTATATATCTTGTTTATATTTTTTGTTTATGTCAATATCAATAAAAACACATACACTGGGTTTAAATCAAAAGAGTTGGAAGGAAAAGAATAATACCGATATATACATTTAGATTGACTTTGTTCAATATGAATGTTGAAAGATTGGGTTAAATTCAAWGGCCTAACTTAGTTTCAATTCAAAATATTTTGTTTAATATTCGAATATGTTAAAGTTAAAAGTTTAAATTATTCTGCTTATCTATCTTGAAGGCATAAATAATTGGACTGTCTCTCATGTGATTACTTTATCAAGCATATGCAAAATATACATCAATGTCTTCTGCAGGTCTGTCCCTCAATACTTACAAAGAAACGATAACATACATCATCTCTAATCGTAGGTCTGTCCCTCAAAATTAACTTCATGCATGGTTAAATTGAATATCTTTCAAGTTTAGGAAGTGCATCAAATAAAACCAAAAGGATTTATCTGCATATGTGAACTTCCTATATGAAATTAGAAATGTTTCCATAATTTCTTATCTGGAAAAAGTCAGGGAAAGTCAAAATACCAATGTCTTTTGCATGTACCTGAAGCATCCCCTGGTACAGAAGAAAAAGGCAAAATTCAGATGTTTTCCCTTGTTCTTGGACAAGAAGAATTAAAAAAAAAAAAGTAATAAATCAATAGGACTTGTGACTTAAGACCACCCATATGCACATATGGATTTATTAGAGTCTACCGCAAAACATAATTTTTTAATGAAAATGAACGTTAATGTCTTACTTTAATTATCTATATAAGATAGGAATCAGTAGATTTGATAAACAAAGTACTTTTATTCATTTCTCGTAATTGTATCCCAGTCAATTAATATGTGTTACATAATCATTTTTTATATGGATAAGAACCTCCTTTTGCAGCTTTACTCACATAACTATGGAAGTATTTGGTATTATAATGTAACAAAAATGGAGAGGGAAAGACAGAAATAGGACCTTTATTGTCATTGGACCCTATGAAGTCAACTTTGTAAACATTTTCAAATAACTATGAAAAAATAGATGACAAAACTTTCAAAAGTTAAGATGCAACCTTGAAAATATTACCTGTGGTACTTCGGCAATCTAGGATGGAGATAATAGACAAAATGTTTCGACTAGATTGGCCTCCTTTGGCTTCGATATGATCCTTCAAATCAATATGGTTAACCAATTTGTCTAAGATCCTATCCTCAAAATCTGTGGTAGGAAATCTCGTTTCAKTATTTCCCTGAGAAGTAGAAGAAAAATTGAGTTTCAATAACCACTCCTTCTTAGCTTGTTTACAATACTTATCTCCCTTGTTTGTCCTAGATGTTATCAGATGGTAGCTATGAACAACTTTCTTTTGACCTAGCCTATGGTCTTGACTTATGGCTTGCCTTTCCACAAATGGAATCTAGACTACATCGAGTAGAGCCATCCTTGAAGAACCCACTAAACATATTCCCTTGAAGTAGTATACTTGTTGTAGCATATAAGACCTTTGCTTCACTGTTTGGTTATTAAATATATTGATAATGCCCTGTCTCTGAAATTGCTCTTGTCCTGACTGCATCCTAAGGGTCCTTCATGCCAATCTAAATTTGCTTTGAGTTTCTCCTTAATTACTTCTAGTAAAAGGACATAGAGGCTAAATATAAGTACCTTCTCATTCATTTTTTTGCTGAACTGGATAAGTGACATGATGAATTTTGTTTTGGCTCCTACATTAGAGTCATGCCTCAACTCTCTAAGTGTATCTATGCTGATGCCAGAACTCTCATATGCAGATGACTAGCAGTGCTCAGCTAGGGATGGATATACAGATAACAAAGTGACCGTTTACCCAAGCTCGAAAATATTTTTGAATACTCTAATGTCTCTATGAAAGACTTTTGTATTGGTTGTGGATCCAGAAGAATCACATAACTGTCAGTCTAAGTAGACTCTTTTGAACATGAACAAATGGCTGGATTATAGATTTGACCTCTCGATTGCCTTGTCAACCTATTTAGCCTTTGAATGATTAATTGAAAATTTTCTTATTACCTGTTTTTTTGTTGAACATTTATGCCTTGAGAGAGCCATGCTTGAAATGCTTTTTCTTTTTCAATAATTTCTGTCCTGACCAAATGCAAGGTGTTGAAAAGTTCTTCAAAGTTGTTCCAGAAAGGAGTTCCCAAAAGAATAATCCTCTTCTTCACTTGAAGTTTTAAGAGAGTCTTCCAAATGGAACTACTTTGGTTACGAAGAATGTGCCTTTCATCTACTATTACCAACTTGGGCAATTGAAATAGTATTCTCCCCAGCAAGTTTCTAGTATAAATTGTAACATATTCCCGGAATACTTGTCTCCTTTCTCCAAGTAAAAATTTTTACCCACCGAACTTTGTTGTTGTTTGGAGATCCAGTCATGGTGAAAAGTTTGAGGTCTTTGTTTTCTTTCCCAAAGAACTTTGGATAGCACAGATTATGGAATGAAAACTCAATTTCCCATTTCTTCAATTCTTCTTCCCAAATAAGGAGCATGCTAGCAGAAGCAATTATAACTGACGTAGATTCAAGAAACTACCACGAGTAACTTTGCACAAAAACTAGGGATTGGGGGGTTTTGCCTGTTCATGGAACACGAGATCTTATGCATCCACCAACATCTTTAAGATTTGTACTCTTTAGTGGAGCCAGATTAGTTGTTCCCTCAAGGGTTTTCTTGTTGATGTTCATACATGCTCTCTCTTACACTAGGCATTATACGCCAAATAGTTCCAATTTTGTTGCATGGTTGGTCTAGATTATCCATTGTAGTCGAGACGTCAACACCATCTGGTCCATCTTGGACTAAGAATTTCCCTTCTCCAAAAAACTTCTCCTTGAATCTCCCCTTGCATTTTTTTCCTCTCTATGAAAAAAATGGATGTCAAAGTATTATATATTTTATAGATTTTATATCTATTCGATGTCATGATAAGAGAGGCCACTATAATTAAAAGGTGGAAACCTTAGAATAAAATTACTTACCAAGTCAGGGAAAGATCTCTAATTTCATGAACAACTAGATGACATCTGTGACAAATATATCCAATTTCTTCATTTCTTCCCAGGTCATGTTTGCCTTCACCGTAGGAGCTGATTTCAGTTGCCTTGGACCTGGATGCTTTTGCTCTTTTATGGTAGACCTGTAGATCATGAGGGACAAAATTCTCAATCCTTGGACAATAAAAAAATATAAAATCTCCATATTCTTTCCATGGATTAAGATAAAAAGAATTTCTTCCAACAATATGACTAATTAACTACGAATGTATGAAAACAAAGAATACAAGATTTTGCTACTCTAGATAGGGTAAAAAGAGGTGTACTTCTCTTTGGTCTTCTGTGTTTCGGTTCTTATGCCTTGAATAAGGTTCTCCAGAAAGACTGTTTTGAATGTTCATCTCCGATATGAGTTTGTCAGCAGAGTAGAGGATAAAGCAAAAGTGTCAAAAATGATACACAAAGAAATGAAGCATATACAGTAAGATACCTTTGTCAAGAGTAATAAATATAGCTAAATAGGGTTAGGGTGCAGATTTAAAATGAAGAGTTTGTGAATTTTGTATATACATATATATATATATATATCGCTTTTTTAATCCTAAATTTAACTTTTTTATTTTTTTGTGGGTTACACCAAAATATTTTTTTTAAAAACATTTTACACTTCCACCTTAGTTATATTTAGTGGACTACACATTCGTTAAGCATAAAATGGTGAAAACAAATATAGTTAAACATTCGCAAGTCTTTGTACCCCGTGGATGATAGATGTTCGGTTAAAAAACAACTCAGTATATGTTAAGAAAATAAACTAATTATAACAATGTCGAGTAATAGTCAAGGTCATCTAGACATGATGCTTGTGCATCAACGAAGAATAAATACATATCCAAACTTCTATTTTGTGCCTTAATTCTCCTTTATAGGAGTTCGATCTAATGGTTATTACTAAAATAGAGAGTTTACACAACTAAACTTAAAAGTCCCATGTGGCTTCATTAAACTTCATTTAATTGATTTTTTTATCAATCATTTAACCCAATTAACAATCATGTTCGATAATGTTACAACAATATAATATATTATCTAAAAAATGGTGACCATCCTCTTTTCAGTAAGTACGTAAATATGTCCTTGCTTTTCGCATCTTGCAGCCCTTCTTATGCTCAAAAGAATTCTCTCCTGTGCCATCTTTTCCTATCTTGGCCTTAGTCCTTACTTGTTTACAAGTATCACTTGGAACTTCACCAATCACTTTGATTTCAGAGTCATAATCCTCAGAATTATTATTTGGTCCTATGGAGTTATACATTTACATTAAAGAAATATCCAACAAAAAAAATTATGAAAAATAGATGACAAGATAAACAAGATAATCTTACCAATATCCTTCTTCTATTTACCTCTCTTTCTTGTTTATGAACTGTTGCCCCCTYGGTTCATTGCCTCCTCATTGCCTCATTTCATTTTCTTTTCAACAGCCGTCTCCACGTTGATTGGATCAGGTGTTGAAGCAACTCTATCAGAACTGCTACCCCCTTGGTTTGCTGCATTTCCAAGGCCATATTTTATCTTCTTTCCCGTCTCCATATTGTGATCAGGAGTATTAGCGGCCTTATCACAACTATTGCTTGCTTGCTTCTTCTTTGCTTCTTTGCTTCAGCGCCTTGCAATAGTCCAAGGATGATTCTGAAACTTGCATGCCCTGGTTCTTTGGGAAATGCTAGAACTAGTTCCATCCATGCCTAAGATGAGCAGCATGAAATCAATGAGAAATGTTGGACAAAAACAGAGCTGTCTAGAAACTCAAATTTTCTAGTCAGAGGTTTCAATCAGAGAATCAAATGGATGATTTTGCYGATAATTCATAAGCGGAAATTTCTTCGGTACTCGGATGAGATACAACCCTTGTTACAGAAGCTAAAGAATATCAACTAGTTTGAAAAGTTAAGTYTGAAAGATGTCATAGGCTGACATGTAACATGATGTATTTAATATGTATGGTTATTTTTTATGCAAATATCTAAGGAGTTATGACTATTCAATATATCTATTTTACCAAATAATTTAAAATTCTCATCATTTCCTTCCCCTTATTAATTTATAAAATAATGATTTCTTAATTTATACAACTTAACTTCCAAATTTGATTTATGAACTTACTTACTAGAGTCTCATTTACGTTATATAAACTATTCGTTTATAGGCTTTTGCTACAAATTCTCGTTTACCTTATATAAACTATCCATTGATAAATTTTTAGAAGGTAACGCCAATTTTTGCTTCACGTGCAGCTTGTTCATTTTATCGTCTATCGGTTAATTCCTCAAATTTTCTACTCACTTATATGATTTAATACCTCCACTCCAAAGTCGTCTTAGATTTTTTTTCAAATTATTTGTCATTTTTAAAATTCAAGAAGATATTTATTATTTTTTACAATATACCCATATCATTTATTACTGACTAATCACCACATTAATTGAACATTCAATTTTTCAAGTTAAAATTATTCCTAATGCTTTATCGGTTTTCGAAATATGGCACCAATTTTCTGCATCAAGTGTTGCCCGTTCATTTCTTATCATATGTTAATAAATTCCTCAGATTTCCTACTCACTAATATGATTTACTATCTCTACTCCACAGTCGCCTTAGATGTTTTTTGACAAATTATTTGTCTTTCAAAAAATCAAGAAGATAATTATTATACTTTTTGAATTATACCCTTATCATTATTAACGTCTAAATTACCACATCAATTGAGCACTCAATTTTCCAAGTCAAAATTATTTCCAATACAAATAGTTTTTGATATTATCTAGTACTCTTTGTCCTCCATGTGACAACCTTCACTCCGCATATTAAGAGCACTTCAATGTAATATGTTCCATCAAATCTACCCAACTTATTAAATTAAACCCCACAAGCACATCTGAGTTCATTTCTATAGCTTGGAACAATAGATTATTAAGGTTGACGTTAATCGATCGTTGTTTCTTAACAATAGATTAAGGTCGATTAATGATTTTTATTGATGTTTTAAATTTGATTTCATTAATCGATTAATATCGATACCTTATTAATGACTATTTGCAATTTGAGCATGACTTTTAAACTTAACAAATGATAAATTCAAATTCCAAATATTTCATTCAAAATGAAATTTTCAATAGAGCTTCTTAATTGAAAAAATAATTTGATAGTTCAAAATAAAAATATTTTTCCGCCTTTTTCAATCAAAAATATTTTCTTCATCTAGATGCTAATTCAAGTGGACTCATGATCTCCAATGTCAACACCATAAACCTAAAATCACGAGGGGCCAAATATCAAATAATGCTGGGCATTAGTTTTAGTGTCCATGTCATAAGGTTTATTTCAACTAGCTCTTTCTCTAGCTCTTTCTCGTCGTAATGAATAAAAAAGTCTTGASAGAATAAGAAAATGTGGGAAATTCTATAATTCAAAATTCAAATTGATTTGGATAGGATGCATATGGCTCCTAATCTTCTTTAACTAAAAAATGGAGTCATCTTCCTACATTGTTTTATAGAGACCGATCATTTATCACAGTTACAGAGAAAATCTATAAATTCCAGTATAAAAGAATCTGAAGCATCTTATCCTCCAACAAGTAAAACAATTGATAAAATGGAAACTTCAGTCACTGAGCCGCATCTTTGGCTTCATCAATTTAATTGCTCTTAATGTTTGAAATATCAGTAATGGAAGTGGACCAACCGTGTTGTATTGATGCGACAGCTCCAAGGGTAGTAGTAGTTTCCAATTCGCTGCTCCAACTATGGCCATAAGCCAGACTCTTTGTCCTCTAGCCATTCATATCTACAATTGAAAATTTTTAAGTATATGGAGTTTGCAGAAAGCGAGAGAACTATGGCTTTGAAGTTGAAAAGATCTTCGTAGATCAGAGACTTCCGATTTCATCTTTAGAGACTGACTACTAATTAGGGTTAGATTCACTTAGTTGTAGAGCTCGATTAAGAAGACACCTTGGAGAAGGAATTGTTCATTGTTTAAGAAACTGCATTCTTGATTTTTTTTGTGATTTTTGTGGAAAGAGTTCTTCGTTTTGGATAACCAAACAATTTCTTCCTTATAGGAAGAAACAATTCTTCATTGTGAATGTAGAACCTAAGTTAAGAAACATAATTACCATCATCTGCAAGGTTCAACATACATAAAGAAAATAATGGTTCTAGCTTCAGCAAATCACCTTCCTCTTTATTAATTTCCATTGCCATGCTCTCTGTCTCATCAACACCATTATTGCAAAGGTTTACAGTTTCATCTTCACATGCTTCAGGGATTACTTTAGTTGCAGGCACTTCATTGCTAGATTGTGCTACCAGACCGCTCTTTGTACTGCTTTGATAAGGACTCTATATCTTTTCCAAGTCGTTCCTATCAAAACTTTGGTCTTTTCTTCCATGGTCAGTACCTCCCTACTTAGAAACAGAATCATTATGTCTTCTAATACTCTTTTGTCGTCACTTTTTGAACTTCTCTTCTTCAAGACAAAGGCATTATGATTGTTATCGCTATCATCTACAACAAAGCTCACTAATTCCACATGACTAGGGGAATTGTAGTTCTCAACATCAAAAAGGGATTGCTTTATCAAGCATATGTAAAATATATATCAATCATCTATTTAGTTAATCATTATGGTTTACTGTTTTTTGAACAATTCTAGTTAAAAATGACACGATTGTACTAGCTAAAATAGAGATGATTTTTCCTAGCAAGTCTTTCAATTCTTCGCATGAAAATAGCAAGAAAACTCTTCTTATAGTATTCCTAGGTATTACTCTACCTATCTGGATTAGGGTTAGGGAGATTCTAGGATGAACTATTGTCAGAAGGGGACAGAGAGTGTGTGGTGTCTAGTGAAGGAGTTCAGTAAGCGAGAAGGATTCTTCCAACCAAAATTATATCTATTAGGGTTAGAGAACAAAATGCTAAAATAATAGAGTTTTGGAATCCCTAATTTCCTGTGATATTGGCCAAGGGATATATATCCCTAGGGACCTAAATCCTCCCAAGACAAGACAAAGGGAATTTCGGCCATCCTAGGGTTTTCCTTTGTTAGGCCAAAATTTCTGGTCTTTTATGGGTCATGTCGAGTTCTTCTCTCTCTCTAATTTAAGACCTATAATCATTCTTTAATTAACTCTTTTCGTGGATCAACCTAAGTAATTAATTAAATACCCCAATTGACTAATTTATTCTAGCCCAATAAATATGAATTAATCTGAATAAAATAATACCTCTCATTAAAACAGTTCATCCTTGAGAATGTTCAACAGAAAGATGCAATGAGATTATTTGAAACTTAAATCATCTAGTTTGCACTAAAAGGGAAACAGAGAAATTATATTTTAATCTCCTAATGGTTTTATAGGCTATCAACTTAACTAGGGGCTAAAGTCACACTTTTAATTTTCTTTGTTGATGATCAAATATGAATCGAACCCATAACTTCTCGTTACATGAGGAAGTACTATTAGTAATTAAGTTATTAACATATGACAACCTACACTCTTTTTTTCTATTCTACGCTAATGCATCCTATTCCTTTTTGGCCCTTTCCTTGGTTACCTTTATATTTTACATCCATTGATATTCTTATCGGGCACCTATTACGTTCATATTACATTTTAGGCAGCTTAAATGTTGTGAGGCTGGTATCTCTCGGGCTAAAGAAAATCTCAACAAGTGTACAAAAGATGGTTCCATCCACCTGGTAATGTGATCTATATATAATGTTATTGTACGCTTTCGGTGTTTATCTTGTAGATTTAGCTAGCTGCTTTTAGTTGGTAGATTGCTGATGGGGTTTATATGAATGAAATTTGAAAAGGTCAATAACTGATGGTTATGAATCACATTACCATTTTACAACTGTAATGCACCAATTTTGCTAATTAATTCAATAACTATTGTCTCCAGACATTCTTTTATGTCCCCGTAAACCGAGAAAGGTTGAAATTAATTTATTATTTGTCCTTTCCTCTAGAAAAGGTTGGATTATTTTGAAATTTTGAAATCCATTCAGTTCCTTGAAGTTTGTGCAAAAAGGTGAAATAAGCTTGCTCTTTAGTCAGGATCTTCTGGAAAAGCATCTATCTTTCACATTCAATAGTAGACATCTAGAGAGATATAGCTTGCTAGATATGCAATGAACAAAATACAATGACTTTTAGAGTAAAAAATTACAAAACATTTAAAAAGAATTCTTAGGAATAAATAGAGTACAAAATAAAAAATACTTACAAAGAAATGGCAACGTAAATCATCTTTAGTAGCAGGTTTGCACATATGGATTTATTAGAGTCTACCACAAGAACATAATTTGTTATTGAAAATAACAAGTTAATTTCCTATTTTAATTATCTATTTAAGATACAAAGTAGATATGTATGTATCCTAGTGCAATTAAATTTTATGCAATCATTTTAGATATGAATGTACTTCGTATTGTAATGTAACAGAAAAGGAGAGGGGAATGACAGGAATAGGACCCTTATTGTCATTAGGCCTTATGAAGTCAACATTGTAAATATTTTCAAATAAATATGAAACAAATAGATAAAAACATCCAAAAGTTAAGCTGGAACCTTGTAAACATTATGTGTAGTACTTCAACAATCTATTACCTGTAGTACCCCACATAGAATATATACATATTTCAGTGGGAAGGGAAGCGGATTACAATTGTTCCTACCGACAGGTAGCAGAAGAGTTCTAAAGTGGGAGAGAATGCTTTATTGGCCATTACATAATCTGTTAATTATTTTTCTTCAGACATGAAAGACTTTGGCGGGATGTTTTCCTTGGTGGCTATGGTTGAAGATAGTGTTACGTGTGTACCTGAACCGGTTCAAAAACTATTGGATGAATTTTGGGGCATCTTGAACAATCCCAAATAATTACCTCCTATGCGGAATATTCAAAATTAGATTGACTTTGTCCCTGGTGCCTATCTTCCTAACAGATCAATAGCATTGCAGAGCGCAATCATGCTAAAACATTAGGAAACAAGTCATTCAAAGAAGATGCAGTTCACGAACAACCTAATGTAAGTGTTTTTATTGATATTGACATGAAAAAAATATATAAACAAGATATATAAGAATTGTTTGCTATATAAGTGTGCTGAAATGAAAGATTGCACATAATAGGCACCTAATAAGCACATCAACGAATGTAAAATATAGAGGTAACCAAGGAAAAAAGCCAAAAAAGATTAGGGTGTATTAGTACAAACTAAAAAAAGAAACAACATAAAGTGACACAAGTTATTAACTTACTCATGGTATTTCCTCGCCTAATGAGAAGTCATTGGTTCGCTTCATATTTGATCATCCACGGAGAAAAATAAAGGTGGGAATTTAACCCCTAGTTAAGTTGATTGCCTATAAAATCATAAGGAGATTAAAATCAAATTTCTCTATTTCCTTTTTAGTTCATAAAAGTTTATTTAAGTTTCAAATAATGACTTTACATCATTTAGTAAATAATTCTTATACTAACAATATATGCATTTCCTTTGGGTTTCTTGATGAAGATGATAATGTGTAGAAATTGTTCAAGCTCCACAACTAAACAACATTGCTATATCGAGCTCTCCTCCAGAAAACAATAGTAATTCTTTCTCTTTTAACTTGTACAATTGTGTCATTTTCAACTACAATTGTTAATTAAACAGATGATTGATGTATATTTTGCATATGCTTGATAAAGTAATCATAAGATACTGTCCAATTAGTTATCCTGTCACGATAGATATGTAGAATAATTTTAATCTACAATTTTACGCTTAACGTACTTGAATGTTAAACCAAATGTTTTGAATGGAAACTAAGTTAGGCCTTTTCAATTAAACCCAATCTTTCTACATTCATATCTACAAATGTCAATCTAAATTTATATATCGGTATTATTTCTTTTCCTTCCAACTCCTTCAATCTAAACCAAGTGTAAGTGTTTTTATTGATATTTGCATGAACAAAAAATATAAAAAAATATCTGGAAATATTTTCTATATAAGTTGACTGAAATAGCATTGCACACCATAGGCACCAATTAAGCATGTTAACAGATGTAAAATGCAGAGATAACCAAGAAAAATGCCAAAAGAAGTAGGATGCATTAGCACTAAATAAAAAAGAGAGAACATAGATTGTCACAAGTTAACAACTTACTAATAGTGTTTCCTCACCTAACAAGAAGTTATGGGTTGAATTCATGTCTGATCATCAATTAAAAAAAAAAAAGTTGGAATTTAGTCCCGGACTAAGTTGATTGCTTATAAAATCATAAGTAGATCAAAATCAAATTTCTCTATTTCTTTTTTATTGCATAATAGATGATTTAATTTTCAAATAATCACATTGCATTATTTATTAAAAATTCATATACGAACAATATATATATATATACATATATATATTTATATATATATATATTTATTGTATTTCTTGAAGAAGATGATGTTGTAGAAATTGTTCAAGCTCTAAGACTGAACAACTTTTTTTTTTTTTTTTTTTTGCCTTCAGGGAATCATGCCTGAAAATGTTTTTCTTTTTCAAGAATTTCTGGTCTGACCAAATGCAAAGTGTTGAAAGTTCTTCAAAGTTGTTCTAGAAGAGAGTTATTAAAAGAATAATTCTCGTCTTCATTTGAAATTTCAATAGCTTTCCAAATGGAACTACTTTGGTTGCAAGGGATGGGGCTCTCATTGAGAATTACCAACATAGGCCATTGAAGCAATATTCTCTATATATTTTTAGACTCTTCATCTTGAACCACTCTCTCCCTACCAAGTTTCTCGTATAAATTGTAAGTTATCCTCAAAATACTGAATAGTGCAAAATGACACAAGTGTGCGAACTAAAAAGGAGAGAGAATTAACTATGTTTTCTGAATGAGAGCTTGATCAAGAAATTTTGTTCAGTCCTGGAGCTTGAACATTTTCTGGATCAATTTCTACAACATCATCATCTTTATCGAGAAACACAAAAAAAAAATGTATATATTTATTACTATAAGAATGTTTTACAAAATGACGCAATATGATTATTTGAAACTTAAGTCATCTAGTATGCATTAAAAGGGAAATAGAGAAATTTAATTTTAATCTCCTTATGGTTTTATACGCGATCAACTTAACTAGGAGCTAAATTCACACTTTTAATTTTCTCTATTAATGATCAGATATGAATCAAACCCATAACTTCTCTTTAGGTGAGGAAATACTATTAGTAAGTTATTAACTTGTGATAACCTACGCTCTTTATTTTTTATTGCATACTAATGCATCTTATTCTTTTTTAGCATTTTCTTTGGTTACCTCTATATTTTACATCCGTTAATGTCTTTATTGGATGCCTATTACATTCAATCCTACATTTCAGCCAACTTAAATGTTGCGAGGCTAGTATGTTTCGGGCTTAAAAAAGTCTCAACTTGTATACGAAAGATGTTTTCATCCACCAAGTAATATGATCTATATGTAATATTATTGTAAGCTTTTGGAGTTTATCCTGTAAATTTAGCTAGATGCTTTTGGTTGGTAGATTGTTGATGGATTAATATGAATGACATTTGAAAAGGTCAATAACTAATGGTTATGAACCAAATTACCATTTTACAACTATAATGCACCAATTTCGCTAATTAATTCAATAACTATTGTCTCCAGACATTCTTTTACGTCCCTGTAAACTGAGAAAAGATAGTAGTTAATTTATTATTTGTCCTTTCCTCTAGAAAATTAGGACTATTTTGATAGTTTAAAATCCATTCAGTTCCTTGAAGTTTGTGCAGAAAGAGAGAATACTTGCTCTTTAGTGAGGTTCTTCTGGAAAAGCATCTATCTTCTACGTTCAGTAATGGACACCTAAGAGAGAGATAGGTTGTTAGAGATGGACATGCAGTGAGTAAAACAAAATGACTCTCAGCATAAAACAATTAAAAACCATTTAAAAACATTCTTAGAAATAAATAGAGTACAAAATAAAAATTACTTACAAAGAAATGGTAACATAAATCGTCTCTGATAGCTGGTCTGTCCCTCAAAATTAACTGCATGCATAGTTAAATCAAATATCTTTCAAGTTTTAGAAGAGCAAGAAATCAAACAAAAAGAAGTTATATGTATATGTGAACTTCCTATATGAAATTAGAAATGTTCTTGATAATTGAGAAGACTAGGGGAAGTCAAAATACTAATGTCTTCAACATGCATCCGAAGCATCCTCTGGTATAGAAGAAAAAGGCAGAATTTAGATATTTTCCCTTGTTCTTGGACAAGAAGAACGGAAAAAAATGTAATAAATCAATAAGACTTGTCGCGTCACACTCATATGCACATAAGGGTTTATTAGAGTCTACCACAAGAACATAACTTTCTAATGAAAAGGAAATGTTAATGTCCTGTTTTAATCATCTATATAAGAATCAATAGATTTGACGAACAAAATACTCTTATTCATTTCTTGTAATTGTATCCTAGTGCAATTAATAATTTTACATTAGATATGGACAGGAACCTCCTTATGTAACTTTATTCACAGAACTATGAAAGTAATTCGTATTGTAATGTAATAGAAAGGGAGAGGGGAATGACAAAAATAAGACCTTATTGTCATTGAACCCTATTTAGTCAACCTTGTAAATATTTTCAAATAAATATGAAAAAATAGATGAAAAACATCCAAATGTTAAGCCGGAACCTTGTAAACATTACTTGTAGTACTCCAGCAATCAAAGGCGGAGATACCAGACCAAAAGTTTCGACTAGATTGGCCTCCTTTGGCTTTGATATGATCCTTCAAATCAACATGATTAACCAATTTGTCTAAGATCCTATCCTCAAAAGCTGTAGTAGGAAATCCGGGTTCATCATTTCCCTAATAAGCACAAGAAAATATGAGTTTTGATAACTAGTCCTTCTCAGCTTGTCTACAATACTTATCTCCCTCATTTGTCCCAGATGTTATCAGATGGTAGCTATAAACAACTGTCTTTTGACCAAGCCTATAAGCTCGACTTATAGCTTGCCTTTCCACAAATAGATTCCAGACAACATCGAGTAAAACCACCCTTGAAGCACCCAATAAATATATTCCCTTAGAGCAGCATTTGGTTACTGCAAGTAGGACTTTTGTTCAGTTTTTGGATTATTAGGTATACTGATAATGCCCTCTCTCTGAAATTGCTCTTGTCCCTATTGCGTCTAGAGGGTATCTTTCCTTCATGCCAATCTAAATTTGCCTTAATTAATTCCAGCGGATGGATGTACTGGCTAAATATAAGTACCTTCTCATTCATTATTGTGCTGAATTGGATGAGTGACATGATCAATTTTGTTTTTGCTCCTTCATTAGAGTCAAGCCTCAGCTCTTTAAGTGTATCTTTGCTAACTCTAGAACTCTCGTATGCAGGTGACCAACATGTTTAGCTAGGGATGAATGTACAGATAACAAAGCGACCTTGTACCCAAGCTTAAAAATATTTTCTAAATACTCTAATGTGTCTATGAAGGACTTTTGCATTAGCTGTTGCTCCAAAAGCATCACACAATCTGTCATTCCAAGTAGACTCTTTTGAAGAATATTGTCTCTGTGGACATGAACAAATGCTTACTCGATAGATTTGAATGTTAATTGAAAATTTGCTTATTGCCTGTTGTTTTCTTGAATATATATGCTAAATGCTTTTTCTTTTTCAATAAGTCGTGGCCTAACCAAATGCAAAGTGTTGAAAAGTTCTTCAAAGTGCTAGAAAGGAGTTTCTAAAAGAATAATCCTCTTCTTCCTTTGATGTTTTACCAGAGTCTTCCAAATGTAACTACTTTGGTTGTGAGGGATGTGTACTTAATTGAGAATTACCAACTTGGGCAATTGAAGCAGTCTTCTCTGTAGATTTTGAGACTTTTCATCTAGAGCAACTTTCTCCCTTGCAAGTTTCTCGTATTAATTTTAACTTATCTGCAGAATACTTATCTTCTTTCTCCAAGTAAAACTTTTTACCCATTGAACTTTGTTGTTATCTAGATATCTATTCGTAGTGAAACATTTGAGAAGGTCTATGCTTTATTTCCCGGAGAACTTTGGAATGAATACATTGTGGAATGAAAACTCAACTTTCCATTTCTTGAATTCTTCTTCCCAGGTAAGGAGCATGCTAGCAGGAGCAGTTATAACTGGCCTAGATTCAGGAAACTACCACAAGTAACTTATGGTTCCTCATCTTCAAATCTAAATTTCAAAGGAAGAGAATGTCCAACTGATGATGATGGCTCAGCTTYTTCTTGGCTGGGTGCTTAACTGTGAACTTTCTCTTCTCCTTAGTATAGCATTAGCAAGAACTCTAGTGAAATCCTTATCATTTTTCATATGAACCTGCCTTGTCTTAGTGAACCATTCACTTTCCTCCTTTTTGCCACATTCTTTTTCTTCATTTTTCTTTTCATTGAGATTTTTGAATAGGTTGATATTCCTTCCTTCATCTAAGCTTGTTGGAGAGTGATATTTTAGTTGCGTSGAAAAAATAGAATGTCTTCTCTTTGCCACATACTCTTCAATTCTCCTCCCCAGCATCTGGTTTGTCCCCGCTAGCTTTCTTGGCATGGTTGTCTTTTCACTGAGAGTCTTGGATGTACTGTTGTTCTTTCCTTCATCTAAACCTTGTTGAGGAGTCACATTTTTGTTGTCTCAACAAACTAGAATGTCTCATCTTTGTAACACACTCCTCAATTGCCACTACTCCATCTAGTATTTCCCCAGTAGCTTTCTTGGCGTGGTGGTCCTCTTTTGGTTCCACATGACTAGGGAATTGTAGTTCTCAACATCAAAATCTTTAGCACTRGAATGATTATTATCAGTATTGCTGGAGTACGTTGAATCATCTCCCTCCCTATTTGATTCAGCACTATCTTCACTTGCATGTGTATCAAGTCCCTCATCTATAATATGAATTGACTATGTCAGTGATCTTATAGAATAACCCATAGCAATTACTTGAAACTTTTGCTTAGAAAAGAGCTAGAAAAGAAGATATTCCTGAATTTTATAAAAGTTATCTTACTGATTCACATAGTACCATAGTAACAGTGACTCTTTAGGCAAAGTATTTTTTCTTTTTTTTGTTTTTACCTTATTGCTTTTCTTTGGTTTCCTTTTTTGAACTTGTGACATGTCTATTTTGACAAGGAGATTTTATGTGAAAGTATTCCTAACATGGATAATGGCTACTTGCTCCAGGTTGACACTAATCAATTTGTCCTTATCCGTTGGTCCAAATAAATTCTTTTAGCTAGTTCTTAAGTTTAATTCAATATTCGGATACATTAAGGAAAATATTTAAATTTAAATTATTCGACTTTATCAAACATATGAAAAATATGTTTCAATCATCTATTAATTAATTATTATGGTTTACTGGTTATTAACAAGTCTTGTTCAAAATGACTCAATTGTACAAGCTAAAAGAAGGAATTACCACTATTTTCTAGAGGGGAATTAAATTCAGCAATGTTGTTCACTTCTTGATCTTGAACATATTTTGAACCAACTTTTACAATACCATCATCTTCATCAAGCAACACAAGGAAGATATATATATATATATATATATGTTGTTAGCATAAAAATATTTTACAAATTAATCCAATGTGATGTTTTCAAACTTAAATCATCTAGTATGCAGTAAAATATATATATATATATATATATAGAGAAGAAGATTTTGCTTCGTTTGGTTTTAAGCTTCTTATGATTTTATAGACCAACTTAAATAGGGACTAAATCCCCACTTTTTCTTTTCCTTTATTGAGAGTTAGATATGAATTGAACTTATAACTTCTCACTGGTTGAGCAAACACTATTAGTAACAAAGTGATTAACTTGTGACAATCTATGCCTCTTTCTTTTTCATTTTGTACAAATGCATCTTATTTTTTTCGACATTTGCCTTTGTTACCTCTATGCACCTAATCCTACAAACACTTGCACAAGGTTAGTTGGAAGGAAAATAAATAATATGGATATTTTATTTTAGATTGAATTTTGTGGTTACACATGTAGAAAGATAGGGTTAATTAAAAAGGTCTTACTTAGTTTCTTTCCACAAGTAGATTGAATGAAAGAAAATATAATCAATTTTGAAGAATCGTTTTTTATGGATTAAATGTCATTATAGTAAGTTATTTATGTTTATCTAAGAAGAAAATTAGTAATTTAAGTTTTTTCCCCTCCTGTCATCTTATTTCCTCAATTGATACGTAACTTTAATTTCTTTAAAAGACATTTTTCTGTTTCAAATTTGCAATTTCATACAGAAGTAAATAATGCATAACTAGGAAGAGTTGGGTATGTATTTGTAGAGTTAATAAGTGAATGGAGTAATAATGTTAGGCATGGTTTGTCTGAAGTGAAATGTCGAATAAAAGAGGAAGGAATATGGAACAAAATGAGCCATTGCAAAGGAAAGGTGTTACTCTCATTATAAGGGAAGAGAAAAAAAAAAAAGAAAACTAGCACTTTTGGCAAGAATTGAACGTTTGACCTCTAAATTGGAAAGTCTCAACATTTGCTGCATAAGTAAAACCTCGTTTGCATGAAGTCTTGTTTAGTTATGAAGGAAGATCAAAAGGGGATGTAAATCAAGAGGGGTGCCAATTGCCTACATAAACATTTCTTCCTTTACCAAATTGGAGGGGTTCAATGATGGAAAATGGTTTGGAAAAGATAGTTGATTTGTTGATTTAATTAATTTAATTTTAAAACTTATTTAAGAAAAAACTAAATAAGGATTATAAAAAGTAAATTACTTAAATAATTTTCTAGTGTTTCTTCCCTCTAAGAGGAAATTTTAATAATAAGGTAAAACAAAAACACTTTTCCTAGGTGAAGTAATTGTCGCCCTCTTGAATATGGGTTTATTAGTGGAGGAGAGAATAAAGCAAAAGTGTCCAATAAATGAAGCATATACTATAAGACACCTTCGTCAGGAGCAATAAATATAGCTAATTGAGGTTAGGGTGGAGATTTAGAACGTGTGGATTTTGTTTTATTCTTAAATATATATATATATTATATTATATTATCATATATATATATAACTTCTAGAGTTAGAAATCCCTTTCCTCATTTATTTGAGCTCTTCTTTGAGATCAGAATATCGTAAGATTTGTATCTCAGATTTTATAAGTAAGTTTTCTTACTTATATTATCTAATTTATAATATATATAAGTTCTAGTTTTATAAACTTGTTTTCATTACATGCATATGGAAGGCACTGCCTCCTGCCTCCTGCCTCCTGCATCTTTAAGTACATGTTTGTTCTGTTTAAATTCCTGAATGGCCGGTTTAACCTCTTGACTTATTTGTTTAAATTCTATTATATTTGTTKTTTGTTTGTTTTTATAAACTTTGATTAATAGAAATTTAAGAATCTTCTTTGTATCAATTTGATTTCTCTCTATCATGGATAATTAGATCTTCTGGAATTTATCAGTCATCATTCGATCTTGTTTGCGTTTTGGTATCAGAGCCATGAGATGGTGTATGATTTTCTTGTTGAGACTATTCAGATCTGGGTAGATCTAGGTAGATCTTGTCTTTTCTAGTGATTATTTTTTGCATAAGACCGCTAAGGGTAAGCTGACGAAGGTATAAGACCCACTAGCGTAGCAGCAAATTGGTAGCCAGAGCTGATCTCGATCTATCTAGAAATACCTAGAAATGGAAAATCTCTTTAAGAGATCTACTTCATCAAGTAGTTCTGTGTCCAGAACTACTACTGAACATCACAAGATGATGATAAATTTCGAAGAATTAATTATTGAAGATTTTGAAAAATCAATTGATAATTGGACTATTCGAAAAATTTCTAAAGATCATGTTTATAAATCTGCTTTTAATCTTTTTAAATCTAATTATATTATAAAAACCAAAGAATAAGATATTCAATTGTCTTAAACCTTTTCAATCTCTTCATCTTCTTTCCTCTAAATCTCTAGAAAAACACCGGTCTAGGAATTACAAGTACCTTCACATAGGACTTGTCCAGATTGGTATCAAACCTCTCACAAAAGAATGTTTAAATACCTCAATCTTAGCTRTTCTTAGGGACACCAAATTCTTAAATTTTGATGATTCCTTATTAAGTTCAATTGAGTCTAGTCTCTGTACTGGTCCGATTACTTTTGATTGTTATCCAAATTTCACTATATCTTTAGATGATCCCAATATTCTGAAATCCCTTGTCCTTCAAATCAAAACCCATGACTATCAAATGCTAGAAGGATCCATTCCTATAGCTTTGATGTATCGGGTACATTATAAAGCCATGCAATCTATCTTTGTAGCAGAGGCTAAATGCCAAAGTACGAAAAGTGAAACCCTTCTGCTCCAAACAGATCTCTCTAGATCTAATCTTGTGATTCCAAAATCCATCCAGTGGAAGGATATCCAACTTCTGGATGAATGGATCCTAGAAGGAGCCACTCCTCCAACAAATTTCATTCAATCCTCTCCAAACACTGAAATTAGGAACATCGACCAGTTTTCTCCAAACACTGAAATTAGGAACATCAACCAATTTTCAGATGGTTCTGTAAAATTGAGTATTCGTAGGAAAATTTCAAGTAGAAAATTTTCAGATCATCGTTCTGAAACCCAGACAATAGATCTAGGAAGGATTTCCCATATCCCGACGGTCATAGATAACCCCAGGAATGCTGTTTCCTTATCAAATCTTCTCAGGTATTTTACATCAGATATACCTACAACTCCTAGAAATTCCTTTTCACAAAACTGATTATTCTTCTGAAATTCCTAAATCGATCTACTCTAAATCCCCTTCTATAGTGAACCTATTAGTCCTTCATTTTCTACTATAAGTAAAAATGCCCAACATGAAATAAATGTAATTTCAAAAAATTTTGAATTAGATGAAACTATGTTACATAATGATTTTTATTCACATGAGAATTCTGATAAAAGAAATTAGTTCTTTCAGAAATTCCTTTCTGAAAGAAAACAAATCCAAGAAAAATATTATGATTTTTTACTTTTAAGTAAATTACACATCTTAATTTTTGATTGGTTTGAAATTTATTATATTGTTCCAAATAAAATTAGATATCCATTTTCATCTATTCAGCCTATTACAACTTCATCCAAGAAAATTCCTGAGTGGTAATCACTTTCTGCCTCTCATAAAATCCAAGCGAATCATCCCCTCTTCATGGGTTAAAAATAGATCATCTAAGAAAATCTATAGAAGCTTTTCCTTATAAAACTGCAGTAGATGATATTCTTCAAAACATCAAGAACACTATAAATCAAAATAATTTTACAAATGTACATTTGAATACCATAGGAAAACAACTCGATAGGATTGAAAAATCTTTATCAATTATTTCTGAAAAATTCATTATCTCTGAATCTACTTCTTCAAAAGAAGAAAAGAAATCTCTCAAAAATCCTATTTTCAAACCCTTTTCTATCTCTGACTCTAGTGTAAAAAACATTAGAGCTAATAAATTAGAATTTTCTAGAGTAATCCAGGATCAATTAAGTCGTATGGACTTATCCTCTACCTCTAGTAAAATTATTCCTAATTCTGGTTCTGAATACAATAAGATCAGTGTGTTAGAAGAAAATTCTTCTTCTGATACTGATCACACATTGGAACAATTCCAAYCCAAATCCTCATCGATTCCTAGCATCAATCCCATGACTTGGCAGTCATCTATCATTCCTGTTCCAAATTCCCCAACTGCTCCAGATATTACTATAGCAAAACCCATATCCCAATACCATTTCAATGCCTCATCTGTCTATGATTGGAATGTAGACAATCTATCTGATTACCAAATCATTAGTTTCCTCCAGTAAATAACCATGGCGGCAAATGCTTATAAAACCCATATAGGAACCGAGGATAGAGCCATAGTTGAGCTCCTTATCACTGGTTTCTCTGGCCAATTAAAAAGTTGGTGGGATTACTATCTCACTTCTCAACAGCAACAAGATATACTTAATGCTGTTAAGACCGATGAAGCTGGTAACTTCATCGTGGAAGCCTATGGCCAACCTATTTTAGATGCCGTATCAACTCTAATCYTTTCTATCTCCCTCCATTTCATTAGAKATACTTCGCATCTCAAAGATAAAAATGCCAAACTATTATCTAGTCTTAGATATAGAAAACTTAGTGAATTTCAGTATTACAAAAATACTTTCCTTATTGGGCTTATGCTTAGGGAAGATTCAAAATCAATTATTTTGGAAAGAGAAATTCCTTGCAGGCCTGCCTCATCTCTTAGGAGAAAGAGTTAGAAATAAACTCCGTGAAGAAACAAATAGTAAAATCATTCCTTATCACCAGTTCACCTTTGGAGAACTAATTAGCCAAATCAATAAAGAAGGTCTAAAATTATGTCTAGATATTAGGCTTCAGCAAACTCTTAAACAAGAACTCAAAGAGTCTAAAAAGGAGTTAGGAGACTTCTGTAGATAGTTTAAAAATCTTCCTGAAAAATCCTTCCATTGCAATGGCAGTTGTAGTAAACCATCTTCATCTAAATCCCATAAGAAATTTTATCATAGTAGACATAGGAAATCCTCAAAACTAGTTGATGATTTTTATAAAAAACCTTATCGAAAATATTCCAAAAATCCTCTTACAATAAAAAACCCAAACCTCCACCAAATCTCAAAGATGTTAAATGTTTTAAATGTCATAAAAAGGACACTATGCTAAATATTGTAAATTTTCTAAAACACTTAATGAATTACATCTAGATCCAGAAACTTATGAAAAAATTACAAATATTTTAGTTGATTCTGATTCTGATTCCTCTTTTTCTAAATCCTCATTTTCTGAAAAAGCCCTCTAACTCGAAGAAATTCACACTTCATCATCATCTGAAAATTCTCATTCCTCTGAATATTCTTTAAATGTTCTTACTAAAGAACAAGAAACTCTTTTAGAAAACATTAAATATATTTCTAATCCCCTTTTACTAAAACAATATTTAGAAAAAGTTCTGAGTTCAATTTCTGATGAAAAACCTGCTCAAAAACCTTTTATTTTACCATCTACTTCTACAAATACTTATGATTTAACAAATATTCTTAAAAACAAATCTAAAAAATAATCCTTTGTTTCGATTTCTAGCCTCCAGCAAGAAATTAAAATCATAAAACAAGAGATAAAAGATTTAAAAGAAAAATAAAAACAAGATTCTGTTGTTATTCAAATTCTTCTTTCAAAACAAAATGAAAATTCCTCATCTGATTCAAAACCAGATGAACAATTAGTGCTTCCTAGCCAAATAAAAAATATTAATAAACTCCCTGCTGATTTCTTATTTGTCCTTAGGGAAATAACATCTCAAAAATACCTCATTCGTATTACTTTGAAATTCTCTTCTGATTATATTATCGATACTATTGCCTTAAATGATACTGGTGCTGATTTAAATTGTATCAAAGATGGTTTAGTACCTAAGAAATTTCGAGAATCTACAAATAGTAGATTATCAGTTGCTAACAATTCCAAACTCCAAGTCAAATACAAGATTGAAGCTTCAATCATCCATTCAAATATTTCTATAAAAATTCCATTTTTGCCCAATGGCAAGATATATTAAGTATATTTCATTTTGACAAGGAAATACAAATTCCATTCATGATTTTCTCAAGAGAATTCTTATAGAATCATAATGCCACCCCGAAAAGTGAGAGAAAAATATCGGCGTGAGCAAAGATCTCTAAAACCCCACAAAATACCTCCAAAATGCCGATCAGTCCAAGGAAATATTGGTACAAAATTTGTGAAGAAGACGAAAAGAAGCCTCAAAATTCCAGTCAACAATCAGAGTCAATTTCCAACATTCCATTGCAAGCACTAATGGAAACACTTGCAAATTCGAAAGAATTCCAAGAGCTCCTATCCAAATTCCAAACAAGCTCTTATGAAGATAAAAGCAAGGTTGTTGTCCCTGCTAAAGACCAACAAATCCAGACAAAAGATTCCTCACAGCGTACCTGCCAGATCAAGGAAGATACCTTAGTTGAGAAATCAACTAAAGTATCGGCCCCTTTTATTAAAAAACCCTTTTTTCAAAATATTATTTCAGTTGAAATATCTTTTTATGAACCTTCAGCGTTCAAAACAATCCAAAAACTTTTTGGATAGAACTGGTTTTACAAACCAATTCATCCACTAAAAAACCCTATTTATTATCAACCAATTTTGAAAATATGCRGTTCAGTGGAGATAAAACATTTTTTCTTAGAAAAAACCCACCAGCAACCTGCTTATTCCACTTTTAAAATTCTAAATTTTTTATCACTTGACACATGGATGAAATCACAGGGAGAACTCAATCAAGAATTTGGTTTTCCAGACACCTGTAAGAGTGAACCCTTCTATCAAGAGACATCTACATACCGTGATTATAAATCCAGCACACATAGTTGATATATTTTGATACCCGTACATGTGATCCTTCAACCTTTCCCTTTTGGTTTGTCTAGTGGTGGGATATCTTTGGTACCATTGAAGAATGGTTAAACCAAAATCCTTTGTAAAAATCGCCTACAATAACTTCAAATCTCACTGCAAACTCACTACAGAAGAATCTCATTCTGGAACATTACCCTTGTTTCATGCAAAATTCTATTTACCGTGAGTTCTACCCTGGTATGTAGAATACAATGCTTCAGTAAAAATCTTGATCATCCAACAAAAATTCTAGATTAAATGGTGGAATCCTTCAAAATTCCACCATTTTTCCAAGCCTCATCTATTATAGAGTTCTGTCAGCATCGGTAGACAACGAAGAAAATTATGGCTCCAGCTATCACACCAGACCAGAAAGAATTCCTCACCGAGAAATCCCAGCTCGCAGGAAAGCTTGTGGCAGCCAAATCCCTTGAAGAAATGCAGTAGCTTCTGTTGCAGTATATTCCATCATCGTCATCAAAATTGTTGTAATCTGGAGACTTATCGAYATCACCAGCCCCAGACGAAGCCGACCTACCGTAATATACAAGTAGAAGACTTTGTAAAAATTCTAGTAGAAATACCATAGAGTACTGAAACACTCTACACCAGAAAATTATTGTAAACACTTTTTAGAAAACATTGTACACTGTAGTGCTCCTAATTTTTTACTGTAGTGCTCACGAAAGCACTATAGAAATACCCCTGCCTGAATTCTATATAAGGAGGCTTCTCCACATTGTTAGGGGAGGAAAAACTAAGAGAGAAAATCTCTCCTAGAGTTAGAAATCCCTTTCCTGATTCTATTCGATCTCTTCTCTGAAGATCATATCATAGATTTGTATCTCAGATTTTATAAGTTTTCTTACTTATATTGTCTAATTTATAATATATATAAATTCCAGTTTTATAAACTTGTTTTCATTACATGCATATGGAAGGCACTGCCTCCTCCCTCTTACATCTTTAAATACCTGTTTGTTCTATTTAAATTCCTGAATGGCAAGTTTAACCGTCTGACTTATCTGTTTAAATTTTATTGTGTTTATTTTTTGTTTGTTTTAATAAAAATTTAAGAATATTCCTTGTATCAATTTGATTTCTCTCTATCATCRATAATTAGATTTATATATATATATCGCTTTTTTCATCCTAAATTGAACTTCTATATTTTTTTGTAAGTCACCCCAAAATCTTTTTTTTAAAAACATTTTACACTTCCACCTTATTTATATTTAGCTGACTACACGTTCACTAAGGATAAAGTGGTAAAAATAAATATATTTAAACACTCTCGAGTCTTTGTACCATGTGGATGATAGATGTTTGGTTCCAAAACATGAGAATAAATGTTAAGAAAATAAACTAATTATAGCAATGTTGAGTAATAGTCAAGGTCGTCTAGACATGAACCTTGTGCATCAAGGAAGAATAAATACATATCCAAACTTATATTTTGTGGCCTAATTCTCCCTAATTAGAGTTTGATCCAACGGTTATTACCATAAATAGAGAGTTTACAAGACTAAACTTAAAAGTTCCATTTGGCTTCATTGAACTTCATTTAATTGATTATTTTATCAATAATTTAAACCAATTAACAATCATGTTTTATAATGTTACAACAATATAATATAATATCTAAAAAATAATTATCATCCTCTTTTCGATAAGTACGTAAATATGTCCTTCTCTTTTGCCTCTTACGGCTCTTCTTGCGCTCAAATGGTTCTTTCCCCTGCCATCTTTTCCAATCTCAGCCTTAGTCCTTACTTATTTGCAAGTATCACCAGCAACTTCATGCAATCACTTCGATTTCAGAATCATCTTCCTCAGAACTATTTTTTGGTCATATGGAGTTGTACATTTACATTAAAGAAATATCTGACAACATAAAATTATGAAAAAAAAGATGACAAGATTAACAAGAATATCTTACCAATTTGCTTCTTCTATGTACCTCTCTTCTTCTTCATCTGAGAACTATTGCCCCCTTGGTTTGTTTCCTCCTCATGGCCTGATTTCATTTTCTTTTCAGCGCCATCTCCACATTGACCAGATCAGGTGTTGGAGCAGCTCTATTGGAACTACTGCTCCCTTGTTCGTTGCGTTTCCAGGGCTATATTCTCTCTTCTTTCCCGTCTCCATGTTCTGATCAAGAGTATCAACGCCCTTCTCCCAACTACTGCTTGGTTGCTTCTTCTTTGCTTCAGCAAGAAAGCAGCTTGCAATAGTCCAAAGATGATTCTGAAACTTGTGTTCCTTTGTTCTTTGGGCAATGCTAGAACTAGTTCCATCCATACCTAACATAAGCAGCACGTAGTCAATGAGAAATGTTGGACGAAAATAGAGCTRTCCAGAAACTCAGAATTTTTGTTAGAGGTTTCAATGAGAGAATCAAATGGATGATTTTGCTGAGAATTCATAAGCGGAATTTTCTTTGGTGCTTAGATGAGATACAACCCTTGTTGCAAAAGCTAAAGAATCTATTTGATAGATGAAAGAATTTCAACAAGTTTGTACAATGTAACTTCCAAAATTTGATTTACGAACTTACTTACTAGAGTCTCATCAACATTGCATAAACAATCCATTTATTGGTTTTTGCAGCAGAGTCTCGTTTATGTTGTATAAACTATCCATTGTTAAATTTTTAAAATGTAACGCCAATTTTTGTTTTACATGTAGCTCGTTCATTTTTATTGTCTATTAGTTAGTTCCTCAAATTTACTACTTACTAGTATGATTTAATACCTGCACTCCATAGTCGTGTTAGATTTTCTTCTTAAAAATTATTTGTCATTTTAAAAAGTCAAGAAGATATTTGTTATTTTTTCCAATTTTACCCTTATCCATTAATTACTTACTAATTACCACATTAATTGACCATTCAATTTTCCAAGTTAAAATTATTTCCAATGCTTTATAGGTTTTCAAAATATGTCACCAGTTTTTTGCAACATGTGTTGTCTGTTCATTTCTTATCATCTATCGATAAATTCTTCAAACTTTCTACTTACTAATATGATTTATTACCTCCGCTCGACAATCATCTTAGATTTTTTTTTCCAAATTATTTGTCTTTTGAAAAAATCAAGAAGATACTTATTATACTTCTAGAATTTTACCCTTATCATTTATTAATATCTAACACATTAATTGAGCGCTCACTTTTCCAAGTAAAAATTATTTCCAATACAAATAGTTTTTTATATTATCATGTACTCTTTGTCCTCCATGTGAAAACTGTCACTCGTATATTAAGAGCACTTCAATGTAATATGTTCCATCGAATCTACCCAACTTATTAAATTAAACCTCACAAGCACATATGAGTTCATTTCTATAGCTTGGAACAGTAGATGATTAAGGTTGGCCTTAATTGATTATTGTTTCTTAACAATAGATTAAGGTGGATTATTGATTTTTAATGATGTTTTAAAGTCAATTTCATTAATCGATTAAGATCAATACCTTATTAATTGACTATTTATAATTTGAGCCCAACTTTTAAATGTCACAAATAATAAATTCAAATCTCAAATATTTCATCCCAAATGAAAATATCAACAGAGAGCTTCTTAATTGAAAAAATAATTTCATATTTCAAAATAAAAATATTTGTCTGTCTTTTTCAATCAAAAATATTTTCTTCATTTAGACGCTAATCCAAGTGGGCCGATAATCTCGAATGTCAAATCCATAAACCTAAAATCACAAGGGACCAAATATCATATTATGCTAGGCATTAATTTTAGTGTTCATGTCATAGGGTTTACTTGGACTAGCTCTATCTTGTTGTAACGAAGAATAAAGTCTTGCTAGAATATGAAAATGTGGAAAATTCTATAATTCAAAATTCAAATTATTTGGCTAAGATGCAGTTGGCTCCTATTCTTCTTTAACAAAAAAATGGAGTCATCTTCCTGCCATGTTTACAAAAGCTGATCATTTTTTAGAGTTACAAAATAAATCTATCAATTCTAGTATAAAACAATATGAAGCATCTTATCCTCCAACAAGCAAAACAATTGATAAAATGGAAATTTCAGTCGTTAAGCTGCATTTTTGGCATAATCAATCTAATTGCTTTTGTATTGACGAGCAGGTGAGGATGAGTCTTTTGTAGYAGCTCCACCAATAGTAGTAGTTTTCGATTTGCAGCTTCAACGACGGCAATAAATTGAACTTTTTGTCCTCTAGCCATCCATATCTACACTTGAAAATTTGTAGGTGTATGGAGTTTGCAAAAGCGAGAGGACTATGGATTTGTAGTTGAAAGAAAACCATATATTAGAGACTCTCGATTTTATCTTTAGAGACTGATCACWGATTAGGGTTAGATTCACTTAGTTGCAGAGCTCGATTAAGAAGAATGCTCAGAGATGAAATTATTTACTAAGTTAAGTGTATAACCACCAAAAACTAAGCTTTCTTAGTAGGAAATGATCCAAAGAATAGTTTTGACTAGAGGCTGGCTACTACCTTATGTCTCCTACAAATAATCTTGCATCTTTGCCGATAATGGCATATTCTCTAGGTTTTAGTTATGCCTCTACCATTAGATCTAGATCATTATGGAATACGCATCCTATAAGGAGGCACACTCAAAATGACATCAGGGTACCTCCAATCTCTATCTAAAGGTGTTATGAAAGCCATGGGGCCATTGGAAATCCCTCTCCTACTTAATCTTTTAAAATGAGAGTTTTAGAAAATGCTTAAGGTTCCTTTAACATCTAGTAAAACATCTAAACTTATATTAGTCCATTAGATAGTAATCCATATGTTAATTTTACATGTTGTTAATTAACCTGTCAAAAACCTTACTATGAAATATCATTCTTGTTAGGGGGATCCATACAAACACACAAAAAGTTTAAAACTAGTAAAGGGACCGTCTTTTATAGTTTTCACTCTAGTATGCTCCTAACGTTAAAATTGCGGCTTTGATATCACTTGAAGGACCTTACGAAGCAAGAAATCACGCAACTGAAGCAAAAAGTTCAAAATTTTAATCCTTCGTAATGTGAGTTTAGGAGAAACTTACTACTTTTTATTCTTTGTGGAACAAATGAGTGCTAGGGTTTCTAGAGGTGCCGAATGCTCTTGGCTTAACTCTTCGGTCTGAGGTGAAAGTGGTGGTGCAGAAATGGCTCTAATGGCTGCCCTGATTCTATAACTTGTTGAAGATTATTCTTCTTAACGAGTCTTTGAATTCTTCGCACAAAAATAGCAAGAAGACTCTTCTTCTTATATTCCTAGGTACTACTCTACCAATCTAAACTAGGGTTAGGGAGAAACTAGGACGAACTTTCATTAGAAGGAGAGAGAGTGTCTGTGGTACCCAGAGAAGGAGTTCAGT
This sequence comes from Rhazya stricta, assembly GCA_001752375.1. Classification (NCBI taxonomy): domain Eukaryota; kingdom Viridiplantae; phylum Streptophyta; class Magnoliopsida; order Gentianales; family Apocynaceae; genus Rhazya; species Rhazya stricta. The sequence goes on from MEJB01000102.1 coordinate 96,913, forward strand.
AAGTGAGGAGGATTCTTCCAAGCGAAATTACATCTATTAGGGTTCATTAAAGAACAAAATCTTAAAATAATATAGTTTTGGAATCCCCAACTTTCTGTGATTTCAACCAAGGGATATACATCCCTAGACAAGGGAAATTTCAGCCACACTAAGGTTTTCCTTTGTGAGGTTGAAATTCCTGATCTTTTATAGGCCATATCTAGTTCTTCACTATAATTTAAGACCTAAGTCTGTTCATTAAATAATTCTTTTCTTCGATCAACTCAAGTAATTAATTAAATACCCAATGGACTAATTTATTCTTTCCCATTAATATGGACTGAACTTAATAAAATAATACCTCTCATTAACAGTTCATCTTTGAAGCCAAGTTGTACAATTAATTACTTAGGTGATATTGAGCTACTTAGGGGACCAAAAGACAAATTATTCATGGCTACTCAAATGTGAAAGTACCTAACTACCTAGTAGCTATATTTTGTCAACTTAAGTGTTCCATTTACCACCTTATGGATACATTGACACTATGAACAACTTCGCATAAGCATAATCTTTGATCTCAGGTGAAATGATATATATACCCTTTTGTACAAGACCCATCATTGAGAGAGCAATTATTAACTAACACCTTCTCAATGACATCTACCATCCTTAGATAGCTAGTCCATAATTAATGACTAACTCGAATGTCCTTACTTATCACTGGGAGCTACCTAGAAGTACACATTCTTAAGTCTCCTTCCGAGAATCCTGGTCATTTGATTATTCTTCAGACAACATAAATCTAGTGTAAGTCTAGTGTAAGTGTTTTCATTGATATTGACATGAACAAAAAAATAGAAAAAAGATATATAGGAAATTTTTGTTATATAGGCGTGCTAAAAGCACATAATACGCACGCAATAAGCAAATCAACAAATGTAAAATATAGAGGTGACCAAGTGAAAAACCAAAAAGAAACAACGTAAATTGTCCCAAGTTAATAACTTACTGACTAACAATACTTCTCAGCTAATGAGAAGTATGGGTACGTCTCATATCTAATCATCAATGGAGAAAAATAAAAGAGGGAATTTAGCCCCTAGTTAAGTTGATTGACTATAAAGTTATAAGGTGATTAAAGTCAGATTTTTCTATTTCCTTTTTACTGCATACTAGATTATTAAAGTTTCAAGTAATAACATTGCATCATTTTGTAAAACATTCTTATACTAATAATATATGCATTTTTTTGTGTTTCTTGATGAAGATAATGATGTTCTAGAAATTGTTCAAGCTCCACGATTGGAGAACATTCCTGGATGGAGCTCTGCTCCCGAAAAATGAGGTAATTCTCTCTCCCTTTTAGCTTATGCCATTTTATCATTTTCATCTATAGTTGTTAAAAGATCAATAAACTATAGTGATTAATTAAATGGATGTCGAATGTATATTTAGCATATGCTTGGTAACATAATCACATGAGATATGGTCTAATTATTTATCCCACCAAGATAGATAAGTAGAATAATTTTAATTTACAATTTTATCCTCAACATACTCGAATATTAAACCCAATATTTCAAATGGAAACTAAGTTAGGCCCTTTTAATTGAACCCAATATTTCTACATTCATATCTACAAAAGCCAATCTAAATTTATATATTGGTATTATTTCTTTTCCTTTCAACTCCTTCAATTTAAACCTAGTGCAAGTGTTTTTATTGATATTTGCATGAATACAAAATATAAACAAAATATGTAGAAATATTTTTTATATAAGTTGACTAAAATGTAGGATTGCACATAATAGGCACACAATAACATAAACAGATGTAAAATACAGAGGTAACAAAAGGAAATACCAAAAAGAAAAGGATGCATTAGTACAAAATAAAAATGAAAGAGCATAGATTGGTCACAAGTTAATAACTTACTTACTAATAGTATTTCCACCTAACGAGAAGTTATGGGTTCGATTCATATCTGATCATCAATGGAGAAAAAAATATGAAATTTAGTTCCTAATTTAGTTGACTGCTTACAAAATCATAAGGAGATTAAAATCAAATTTCTCCATTTGTTTTGTACTGTATACTAGATTATTTAATTTTTAAATATTCACATTGCATTATTTTGTAAAACATTCTTATACAAACAATATATACATATTTTTTGCATTTCTAGATGAAGATTATGATGTTGTAGAAATTATTCAAGCTCTAGGACTGAACAACTCTTTTTTTGCCTTGAGGGAACCATGCCTGCAAATGCTTTTTCTTTTTCAAGAATTCTAGGCTTGACCAAATGCAAAGTGTTGAACAGTTCTTCAATGTTGTTTTGAAAAGGAGTTCTTGAAAGAACAATTCCCTTCTTTTTCGGATGTTATAAGAGAGTCCTCCGAATAGACGTACTTTAGTTGTAGGAAATGTGCCCCTCGTTGAGAATTAACAACTTGGGCAATTGAAGTAGTATTCTCCGTAGATTTTGACACTCTTCATCTGGAACAACTTTCTCCCCAGCAAGTTTCTTGTATAAATTTTAAATTATCCCCAGAATACTTAGTGGAAAAAAAATTTACCCATTGAACTTTTTTGTTTTATGGATATGTGCTCATGTTGAAAAGTTTGATAAGGTCTTTGTTTTCTTTCCCGGAGAACTCTGGATTGCACAGGCTGTGGAATGGAAACTCCACTTCCCATTTCTTGAATTCTTCTTCCCATGTAAGGAGCATGCTAGCAGGAGCAATTATAATTGGTCTAAATTCAGGAAACTACCTCAACTAACTCTAGAAAAAAGTTATAGATAGGCAGGTTTTGCCTGTTCTTGGAGCATGAGATATTATGAATCCGCCAACATTCCTCAGATTTGTACTTTTCAGTTCAATTAGATGGTTGTTCCTGCCAAGTTTTTCCACAAAAATTCAAATCCTTCTTGCTGGTGTTCATACATGCTCTCTCTCACACCAGGTACTATGCTCTAGATAGTTCCAATTTTATTACATGGTTCATTTAGATTATCTATTGTAGTCGAGATACCAACACCATCTAGTTACCTCCATATTTTACATCTATTGATGTGCTTATTAGGTGCCTATTATGTGCAATCATACATTTTAACGAACTTATATAGAAAATATTCTTATATATCTTGTTTATATTTTTTTGTTCGTGTCAATGAATCTTTTACAAATTACTGGTGTTTTAACAATTATAGTTCAAAATGACACATTTGTACAAGCTAAAAGAGAGAATTACCTCTGTTTTCTGGAGGCGAACTCAATCCAGTAATGTTGTTCAGTCTTGGAGCCTGAACAATTTCAACAACATCATTATCTTCATCAAGAAACACAAAAAAATAATGTGTATATTGTTAGTATAAGAATGTTTTACGAAATAATGCAATGTGATTCTTTGAAACGCAAATAATCTAGCATGCTGTACAAAAGAAATAGATAAATTTGATTGTAATATCCTTATGATTTAATAGGTAATCAACTCAACTAGTGACTAAATACACCTATTTTTTCCTCTTTTGATGATCAGATATTAATTGAAGCTATAACTTCTCGTTGGGCGTGGAAATACTATTAGTTAGTAAGATATTGACTTGTGACAATATGCTCTCTCTACTTTTATTTTGTACTAATGCATCATATTCTTTTTGGCATTTTTCCTCGGTTACCTATATTTTACATATGTGGATGTGCTTATTGGGTGCCTATTATGTGCAATCCTACATTCAACCAACTTATGTAGAAAATGTTCCTATATATCTTGTTTATATTTTATGTTCATGTCAATATCAATAAAAACACCTACACTAGGTTTAGATTTAAGGAGTTGAAAGGAAAAGAAATAATACCAACATATACATTTAGATTGACTTTAGTCGAAATGAAAGTCAAAAGATTGGGTTTAATTTAAAAAGCCTAACATAGTTCCCATTCAAAACATTGTGTTTAATATTCGAATACCTTAAAGTTAAAATTATAAATTAAAATTATTTTACTTAACTATCTTGATTGAGTAAATAATTGGACTGTCTCTCGTATGATTACTTTATCAAGCATATTGAAAATATACATCATTTTCCTATTTAATTAATCAAGCTGGTTTATTAGTCTTTTAACAATTATCGTGCAAACACAAGTGTACAGGTTAAAAAGGAGAGAGAATTATCTATCTTTTCTGAAGCAATGTTGTTCAGTCCTGGAGCTTGAACTTTTTTTGGATCAATTTCTATAGCATCATCATCTTTATCAAGAAACACAAAGAATATGACTATATTATTAGCATAATAATGTTTTACAAAGTGATGCAATGTGATTATTTGAAACTTAAATTATCTAGTATGCCCTAAAACGGAAATAGAGAAATTTAATTTTAATCTCCTTGTGATTTTATATGCAATCAACTTAACTAGGGGCAAAATTCGCACTATTAATTTTACTTGTTGGTGATCGAATATGAATCGAACTCGTAACTGTTCGTTAGGTGAAGAAATACTATCAGTAAGTTATTAACTTGTGAAATCTACGCTCTTTTTTTTTTAATTCTTCATCTGAAGTTTTAATTGAGTCTTTCGAATGAAACTACTTTAATTGTGAGGGATGTGCCCTTCATTGAGAATTATCAACTTGGGCAATTGATGCAGTATTCTCCATAGATTTTGAGACTCTTCATCTAGAGCCACTTTTCTCCAACAAATTTCTCGTATAAATTTTAATTTATTGCCAGAATACTTGTCTCCTTTCACAAAGTAAAATTTTTACCCATCGAACTTTTTTGTTGTCTGGAGATCTACTCGTGGTGAAATGTCTAAAAAGGTCTTTGTTTTCTTTTTTCGAAGAACTTTGGATGGCACATATTGTGGAATGGAAACTCGATTCCCATTTCTTGAATTTTTCTTCCCTAGTAAGGAGCATGCTAGCAGGAACAATTATAACTGGCCTAGATTCAGGAAACTGCGACAAGTATCTTTGGAAAAAAACTATGGATAGGCGAGTTTTGCCTGTTCCCGGAGCATGACATATTATGCATCCGCCAACATCTTTCGGACCTCTACTCTTCAGTTCAGCCAGATGAGTTGTTCCCATCAGTGTTTTTCGCAAAAATGCAAATCTTTCTTGTTGATATTCATATATGCTCTCTCTTACACCAGGCATTATTCTCCAAATGGTTCAAATTTTGCTGCATAGTTGGTCCAAATTATCCATTGCAGTCGAGACGTCAGCACCATTTGGTCCATCTTGGACTAAGGAGTCCCCCTTCTCCAAAAAACTTCTCCTTCAATCTCCTCTTCCATTTTTCACCTATCCTTAGAAAAAATGGATGTCAAAGTATTATACGTTTTATAGATTTTGTATTTATTCGATGCCATGATAAGAGAGGCCCTATAATTAAAAGGTGGTAAATTTATAATAAATTAAATACTTACAAAGTCAGGAAATAGATCTCTAATTTCACAAACAACTAGATGACATATACGACAAACATATCCTATTTGTTCATATCTGACCAGGTCATGTTTGCCTTCACTGCAGGAGTTGATTTCAGTTACCTTGGACCTAGATTTTTTGCTCTTTATGGTCAACCTATAGATCATGAAGGACACATTCCCTATCCTTAGACAATAAAAAAACATAGAATCTCCATATTCTTTCCATCGATTAAGATATAAAGATTGCTTCCAACTCTACTGCTAATTAACTGTAAATATATGAAAACAAAGAATCCAAGATTTTGCTTCTCTAGTGAAGGAAAAGAGAGAAGTAGTTTTCTTTGGTCTTCTGTGTTTCAGTTCTTATGCCCTGAATAAGGTTTTCCCGAAAGAGCGTATTTGGTGTTCGTCTTAACATAATTCGAAGTCTTAGGCTTAACATTTCAGGTTCAACTAAAGCTTAATAACAATTTGTTAAATTAATATTTCAGATCTGATCGAGATAGATGCAGAAGGAGTTTCAGAAGGAATGTGCATCCTATGGAGCAACAACAATCTTATTGTGGATCAGATGAGCTATACCAGGCAAGATATTCACCTCATGGTCAAGGTAAGCCCTACATATAACTCCATTTTTACTTAAAGCTATTTATTCTAGTAGTCTATAATAAGAAAATAATACTTCGGGAAAAGCTTATGCTAATTACTATGAAGTCCCTTGTCTCTTGTCCGGAGACCCGAATCAGGTAACTTTAGCAAGTGAAAAGTTCAAATTGACTCCCCACTAAGTAGAAACAAGTAGCTGCATTTTGAGAATTCTTAAATCAACAACATGTTAGACCTTGGATTTGCTAGACCAAAATTTATTTGGACAAGCAAGGAACGAATCTATAATCATCCAAGGGAAGGATGAATAGATTTCTTGCTAACCCTAAATGGGTTAAACTGAAGCTAATGTATCCTTTACCTCGAAGCAATTTAAAATTGTGGCTTACACATCTTCTTCTTAAAAGCTAGTTAAACCAGTCTTGGCCTACTGGTCCCGACTATTTTCAGCCTATTAAAGGTTTCTAGAATCTAGCCATTAGATGGAACAAGGAACAAGGATGTGCTGGGAACTTATTCTTTAAGAGAAGAATGGTTTTAGCTGGACCAGTATGCATATAAAAATTTTCCTAAACAGAGAGCTCCTATTTACAAAACTTGAACAATATCTCGAAATGAGTATATCTAATATTCTCATGCAAGAAGAGCTATTCTGGGGATTAAAATCTTGCATACAATGAGTTAAAGAAAACAACTTAGCTTGGATATAAGGAACTCCTACATTTAAGAACTGAATCAACTCAAGTATGTCCACAAGCTATAAATCTTTGCCATAAATTCATCTCTTCTTCTAAAGTAATATAATATGAGGCAACCTTATTCTCAACAATGAGGGGTATAAAGTAAAGCATGAAAATAGTTCTCACCTTGGTCAAATCAGAAGTATTCACACTCTCGTATGCCCAGTTGCTCTCGAATTCGACGAACAGGTCGGCCACCATATTTTCATAATCTAACGTCTCCGATACTTTTGGTGCCTCATCTTCAAATCTAAGTTTCAAAGGAATAGAATGTCCAACTAATAGTGATGCCTCTGCTTCTTCTTGGGTTGGTGCTTTAATGTGAACTTCCTCTTCTCTTAATATGGCATTAGCAAGAACTCTAGTGAAATTCTTATCATTTTTTACATGAATCTGCCTTGTCTTAGTGAACCATTCATTTTTTCATGTTTGACATGAACATGGCATACTTTTTGTTCACTTTTCTTTTCACTGAGATTCTTGAATAGGTTGCTATTTTTTCCTTCATCTAAGCTTCATGAAGAGTGATATTTTGTTGTGTGGACAAAATAGAATGTCTACTCTTTGCCACAGACTCTTCAATCTCAACTCTAGCATCTGGTTTGTCTCTTGTAGCTTCCTTAAGATGGTTGTCTTCACTTTGTTTTTCACTGAGAGTCTTGGATGTACCGTTATTCTTCCCTTCATCTAAACTTGTTGAAAAGTCACATTTTTGTTGTCTCAACAAACTAGAATGTCTTGTCTTTGTCACAGACTCGTCAATTGCCACTACTCCATCTAGTATTTCCCCAGTAACTTTCTTGGTGGGGTGGTCCTCATTTAGTTCCACATGAGTAAGGCAATTGTAGTTCTCAAGCTCAAAATCCTCATCACTACAATGATCATTATAAGTATTGTTTGAGTCTGTTGAGCCATCTCCCTCCATGTTTGATTCAGCACAATCTTCACTTGTATGTGTATCCAGTCCCTTATCTATAATATGAATTGATTATGTCAATGATCTTATAGAATAACTCATAGCAATTGCTTGAGCCTTCTACTTAAAAAAGAACTAGAAAAGATGTTCCTAAATATCATAAAAGTTATACTGATTCTTTAGGCAAACTAGTTTTTTTACCGTATTGCTTCTTGCTTATTGTTCCGTTTTTTGGACTTGTGACATGTATATTTTGACAAGGAAATTTTATGTGAAAGTCTTCCTAACATAGATCATGGCTGCTTCCTCAAGGCCGACACTAATCAATGTTTCCTTATCTATAGGTCCAAAAAAATTCTTTTAGCTAGCGCTTAAGTTTAAGTTAATAGTCGAATACATCAATGATAAAATTATAAATTTAAATTGTTTGACTTTATCAAACATAGGAATAATATACATCAATCATCTATTAATTAATTATTATCTGTTTACTGGTTTTTTTTTTTTTTAACAAGTCTATCTGAAAATGACACAATTGTACAAGCTAAAAGAAAGTTTTCTGGAGGAGAACTCAATTCCAGAATGTTGTTCACTCCTGGATCTTGAACATTTTCTGAACCAACTTTTACAATACCATCATCTTCGTCAAGCAATACAAAGAAGATGTATATTCTATGAGTATAAAAATGTTTTACAAATTAATACAATGTGATATTTTGAAACTTAAATCATTTAGTATGCAGTTATAAAAAGAAATAGAGAACAAAACTTTTCTTGGTTTGGTTTTAAGCTCCTTGTAATATTATAGACCAACTTAACTAGGGGCTAAATCTGCACTTTTTCTTTTCCTTTATTGAGAGTTAGATATGAATCGAACTCGTAACTTCTCGCTGAGTGAGCAAACACTATTAGTAACAAAATGATTAACTTGTGACAATCGAAGCCTCTTTCTTTTTCATTTTGTACCTATGCATCCTATTCTTTTCAACATTTTTCTTTGTTACCTCTATGCACCAATTTCAACAAAGACTTGCACTACGTAAGTTGGAAGGTAAATAAATAATGTGGATTTATGCTTTTAGATTGACTTCTGTGGTTATCAATGTAGAAAGATTGGGTTAATTAAAAAGGTCCAACTTAGTTTCCATCCAGTGGTAGATTGAATGAAAGAAAATATAACAATTTTGATGAATCATTTCTCACAGATCAAATATCAATATTGTAAGATGTTTATGTTTATCTAAGAACGAAATTAGTAATTTAAGTTTTTCCCCCTCCTCTCATCTCATTTCCTCAATCCATACMTAGCTTTAATTTCTTCAAAAGACATTTTTGTGTTTCAAATTTACAATTTCATACAGAAGTCATTAATGTGTAACTAGGATGAGATTGGTTATAGACTTGGAGAGTTACGAAGTGAATGAAGTAAGAATGTTAGGCATGGTTTGTTTGGGATGAAATGCGGCATAAAAGAGGAAGGATTATGGAACAAAATGAACCATTATAAAGGAGGGGTAGTATTCCCATTATAACAGAAGACAAAAAAAATAAATAAATAAAAAAAGGAACTTGCACCTTTGGCAGGAATTGAACATCTGACCTTTGAATTAGGAAGTCCCAGCACTTGCTCTTCAAGTAAAACCTCGTTAGCATGAGCTCTTGTTTACTTACTAAGGAAGATCAAAAGGGGAAGTAAATCAAGAGGGTGCCAATTGCCTACATAAACATTTCTTCCTCTACTAAATTGGAGGGGTTCGATGATAGAAAATGGTTTGGAGAAGATATTATTAATATTAGCAGCTTTATCGGGGAATTTCTCATCTTAGTAGGAGCATTCCACATGTATTGTTACGAAGGTACTAGAAGATCTGGAGTCGATTATTGACTTAATTATTTTAATTTTAAAACTTTTTTAAGAAAAAAATAAGGATTATAAAAAGTAAATTTTGTAAATAATTTTCTATTGTTCCATCCCCCTAAGAGGAAATTACAAGAAGAAGGTAAAACAAAACACTTTTCCTAGGTGAAGTATTTGTCACCCTCTGCAATATGGGTTTGTCAGTGGAGGAGAAGATAAAGCAAAAGTGTATAAAATGATACATAAAGAAATGAAGCATATAGTAAGATACCTTAGTCAAGAGCAAAAAATATAGCTAATTAGGGTTAGGGTGTGGATTTAGAATGAAGAGTTTGTGGATTTTATACTTTATATATATATATATATATATATAATTCTTTTTTCATCCTAAATTGAACTTTTCCTTTTGTGCGTTGCCTCAAATTTTTTTAAAAAAAATTTACATTTCCACCTTATTTATATTTAATGGACTCCATATTCAATAAAGATAAAGTGGTAAAAAAAAATATACTTAAACACTCTCAAGTCTTTGTACCACATGTATAATAGATGTCGATTACAAAACAAGCGAGTATATGTTAAGCAAATAAACTAATTATAACAATGTTGAGTAATAGTCAAGGTCATCTAGACATGAACCTTGTGCATCAAGGAATAATAAATACATATCCAAACTTATATTTTGAGCTTTAAATCTCTCTTATCGGAGTTGGATCTAACAGTTAGTGCTATCAATAGAGAGTTTAGGCAACTAAACTTAAAAGTTCCTCTGGCTTCATTGAACTTCATTTAATTGATTATTTTATCAATCATTTAAACCAATTACCAATCATGTTTCATAACGTCACAACTATATAATATAATATCTAAAAATTAGTTACCATCCTCTTTTCGGTAACTACGTGAATATTTCATTCTCTTCGCATCTTACAGACCTGCTTGCGCTCACAATGATTCCTTCCCGTGTCATTTTTTCTGATCTCGGCCTTGGTCCTTACTTGCTTACAAGTATCACCAAGAATTTCACCAATCACTTTGATTTCAGAAGCATCTTCCTTAAAACTATTTTTTGGTCCTATTGAGTTATACATTTACATTAAAGGAATATCCAACAACAAAAAATTATGATAAAAAGATGACAAGATTAACAAGAAAATCTTAACGATTTGCTTATTCTATCTCCCTCTCTTCTTCTTCATCTAAGAACTGCTACCTCCTTTGTCCGCTACCTCCTCATGGCCTGATTTTATTATCTTTTTAGCTACTGTCTCCATGTTGATCGGTTCAGGTCTTGCAGCAGCTCTCTCGGAACTGCTACTCCCTTGGTTTGTTGCGTTTCTAGGGCCATATTTTCTCTTCTTTCCCGTCTCCATGTTTTGATCAGGAGTATATGTGGCCTTCTCCCAACTGCTGCTTGCTTGCTTCTTTTTTGCTTCAGTGGCAGAGCATCTTGCAATAGCTCGAGAATGATTCTGAAACTTGCGTGCCTGGCTCTTTGGGCAGTGCTAGAACTAGTTCCATCCATGCTTGACATGAGGAGCATGAAATCAATGAGAAATGTTGGACGAAAATAACGCTGTCAAAAAACTCAGATTTACTATCAGAGATTTCAATCAGAGAATCAAATGGATGATTTTGCTTAGAATTCATAAGCAGAAATTTCGTTGGTGCTCAGATGAGATACAACCCTTGTTACAAAATCTAAAGATTCTATTCGATGGGATGAAAGAATTTCAATAAGTTTGAAAGGTTACATTTGAAAGATGTGTCAGCACGACACCTAACATGACATATATAATATATATGATTATTGTTTTCTGAAAATATTTTAGGAGTCATGACTATTCAATGTATCTATTTTACCAAATAAGTTAAGATGCTCATCAGCTCCTTCCCCATATTAATTTAGAAAATAATGATTTCTTAGTATATACAACGTAACTTCCAAATATGATTTACAGACTTAATTACTAGAGTCTCTACGTTATACAAACTATCCATTTACAGGTTTTTGTTGTAGAGTCTTGTTTAGGTTATATAAAATACCCCTTAATAATTTTTTAAAATATAATGCCAATTTTTGCTTCACGTGTAGCTCGTTCATTTTATCGTCTATTGCTTAATTCTTCGAATTTACTACAAACTAATATGATTTCATACCTCCACTCTACGTTCATTTTAGATTTTTTCTAAATTATTTGTCATTTTAAAAAGTCAAGAAGATATTTATTATTTTTTCCAATTTTACCCTTATCATTGACTAACTAATTACCACATCAACTAACCATATCAATTTTCCAAGTTAAAATTATTTCTAATGTTTTATGGGTTTTCAAAATATGGCGCTTGTTTTTTGCATCCCGTGTCACCTATTCATTTCTTATCATCTTTTGATGAATTCCTTAAACTTTCTACTCACTAATATGATTCACTACCTCCGCTCCACAGTCATTTTAGATTTTTTTTATAAATAATTTGTCTTCAAGAAAAATCAAGAAGATACTTATTATACTTTCAAATTTTACCCTTATCATTTATTAATATCTAAATTACCACATCAATTGAGCACTCAATTTTCCAAGTTAAAATTATTTCCAATACAAATAGTTTTTGATATTATTTAGTACTCTTTTTCTTCCATGTGGCAACCTTCACTCCTATAATAAGAGCACTTCAATGTAATTTGTTCAACTGAATCTATCAAACTTATTAAATTAAACGTCACAAGCACATCAAAGTTCATTTCTATAGTTTGGAATAATCGATGAATAAGGTTGGCCTTAACTGATTGTTGTTTCTTAACAATAGATTAGGGTCAATTATTGATTTTTATTGATGTTTTAAAGTCTATTTCAACAAAGAACTTCTTAATTGAAAAAATAATTTGAAATTTCAAAATAAGAATATTTTTTCGCCTTTTTCAATCAAAAATATTTTCTTCATCTAGATGCAAATCCAAGTGAGTCCATAGTCTCAAATGTCAAATCCATAAACCTAAAATCACGAGGGGCCAAATATCAGATTATGCTAGACATTAATTTTAGTCTTCATGTCATAGGTTTTACTGTGAGTAGCTCTTTCTCGTTCTAACGACAAAGAATGTCTTCATAGAATAAGAAAAGGCAGGAAATTCTATAATTTAAAATTTAAATTATTTGGATAGGATGCAGATGGCTCCTAATCTTCTTTAACAAACAAATGGACTCATCTTCCTGCCATGTTTACAAAGACTGATCATTGATCAGAATTACAGAGAAAATCAATCAATTCCAATATAAAAAATTCTGAAGCATTTTATCCTCCAACAAGCAAAGCAATTGACATGGAAATTTTGGTCGCTGAGCCGCATCTTTGGCATCATCAATCTAGTTGCCCTTAATATTGGAAATATCAGTACTTTAAGTGGACCGACCGTGTTGTATTGATGCGCAGGTAAGGATGAGTCCCCTGCGGCATCTCCAAGTTCCGATTAGCTGCTCCAATGGCGGCCATAAGCCGGTCTCTTGTCCTCTGGTCATTCATATCTACACTTGAAAAATTGTAAGTGTATTGAGTTTGCAGAAAGCGAGAAAACTGTGGGTTCAAAGATCAAAGAAATTCATAGACCATGGACTCCCGGTTTCAGCTTTAGAGACTAGTCACTGATTAGGGTTAGATTCACTTAGTTGCAAAGCTTGAAGAAGAAAGCTCGGAGAAGGAATTGTTCATTGTTTAAGATTTCTTGATTTTTTTGTGATTTTTGTTGAAAGATTTCTTTGTTTTGGATATAAACCAGACAATTTATTTGTTATAGAAAGCAACAATTCTTCATTGTGAATGTAAAACCGAAGTCATGAAACACAATTACCATCATCTGCAAGGTTCAACAAACATAAAGAAAAGAATGGTCCTGGATTCAGCAAATCACCTCCCTCTTTATTAATTTCCGTTGCCATGCTCTCTGTCTCATTAACACCATTACTGCAAAGGTTTATAGTTTCATCTTCACATGCTTCAAGGATTATTAGTTGCAGGCACTTCATCGCTTGATTGTGCTATGGAACCCCTCTTTTGACTGCTCTCACCAGGACTCTATATCTTTTCCAAGTCATTCCTGTCAAAACATTGGTCTTTTCCTCCATGCTTGGAACCTCCCTTCTTAGAAACAGAATCATTATTTCTTCCAGCACTCTTTTTGTCAGCACTTTCTGAACTTCTTTTTGGTCAAGACATAGGCATTGCAATCGTTATCACTGTCATCTGCAACAAAGCTCAATAATTCCACATGACTAGGGGAAGTGTAGTTCTCAACATCAAAATCTTCATCACTAGAATGATCCTCGCTGGAGTCTGTTAAATCATTTCCCTCCTTGTTTGAATCAGCACCATCTTCACTTATATGTATATCAAGTCCCTCATCTGCAATATGAATTGACTATGTTAGTGACCATCTCTCATGGGATTACTTTATCAAGCGCATACAAAATAATTCATTTAAAATTACTGGCCTTTTGACATTTTAGTTCAAAATGACACAATTGTACAAGCTAAATAAGAAAATTACCTCTAATTTATGGAGGAGAACTCGATTCAACAATATTGTTCAGTCCTGCACATTGAACATTTTCTAAACCAACTTCTAAAACATCAAGAGAAACACGAAAAAGATGTATATACTATTAGTATAAGAATGTTTTACAAAACAATGCAACACGATTATTTGAAACTTAGATATTCTAGCATGCAATAACAAGGAAATAAAGAACAAAACTTTTCTTGATTTGGTTTTAAATCTCCTTGTGATTTTATAGGTCAACTAAACTAGAGGCTAAATCCATACTTTTTTTTTTTTTTCCCTTTATTGAGAATCAGGTGTGCATTGAGCCTATATATTCTCATTGGAAAAACACTATTAATAACTGAATTATCAATCTATGATAATCTACGTCCCTTTACTTTTTATTTTGTACTAATACATCCTATTCTTTTTTTGGTATTTTCCATGGTTACCTTACGAGACCTACAATCCACCTCAAGGTATGTATTACATATGTTAATGTACTTATGGGGTGCCAATGTGCAATCCTATGTTTCAACCAACTTATATAGAAAATATTTCTATATATCCTGTTTATATTTTTTATTCATGTTAATATCAATAAAAATACTTGCACTAGTTTTAGATTGAAGGAGCTAGATTGAAAGGAAATAATGCCGATATATTTAGATTGACTTTTGTGAATATGAATGTAGAAAGATTTGGCGTACGTTAAAGGTAACATTGTAAATTAAAATTACTCTACTTATCTATCTTGAAGGAATAAATAATTGGACAGCCTCTAATGGGATTACTTTATCAAGCATATGAAAAATAACATCAATCATCTATTTAATTAATCATTATGAATAACTGGTTTTGAACAATTCAAGTTCAAAATGATACAATTGCACTAGATAAAAGAGAGAGTAACCTCTGTTTTATGTAGGCGAACTCGATTCAACAACATTTTTCATTCCTGAGTCATGAACATTTTCATTTCTAAATAAATTTCTATTATTTCAACATCTTCATCAGGAAACATGAAAGGGTGTGTATATTGTTAGTATAAGAATGTGTAATAAAAATAATGAAATGTGATTATTTGAAACTAAAGGGCTAAATTCGTACCTTTTTCCTTTATTGATGATCAAATATGAATCGAACCCATTAATTCCCATTCGGTGAGAAAATATTATTAGTAAGTTTTTAATTTGTACATCGGTTGATGTGCTTATTGGGTGCCAATGTGTAACCCTACAATGAAGTTTCTCCTGTAATATCTGATTTTACTTCGGATTCATCCCATAATGGGATGAGTTAGGGTAATGAACACCAGAGACAAAGTCAATCTAGTGTTGAATATCTCACATGGGAGGTAATTATTTCGGTTTGTTTGAGGTGCCACGAAATTCATCCAATAGTTTTTCAACCTGTTTAAGTACACTCGCAACACTATCTTAAACCTTAGCCACCAAATCTTAGCCACCAAGGAGAACATCCTACCAAATTCTTTCATGTCTGAATAAAAATCATTAACAGATTATGTAATGGTCAAGAAAGCACTTTAGAACTCTTCTACTTCCAGGCGGTTTGAACAATTTTAATCCGTTTCCCTTTCCACTGAAACATGCATGTATTCTCCTTCTCCTTATGTAACTTGTCAACATCACATTGCCTCAATCTACCTAGTAATATATGATAGGCATCCATGTCCCCAACATCACAAATAACCTCAGATTTCTATATGTAATGTTATTATAAGCTTTTAGAGTTTCTCTTGTAGATGCATTTGGGTGGGAGATTGTTGACTGATTCATATGAATGAAATTTGAAATCATTAATAACCAATGATGAACCACATTACCATTTTACAATTGTAATGCACCAATTTTTCTAATTAATTCGACAATTGTATTCTCCAGACATTGTTTAGGTTCTTGTAAACTGAGAAAATGTCGTGATTAATTTATTATATGTCCTTTCCTCTAGGAGAAGTGGGATTGTTTGAAAGTTTGAAATCCATTCAGTTCCTCTGCAGTAATACTTGCTCTTGGTCAGGATCTTCTGGAAAAGCATCTATCATCCACATTGAGTAATGGACACCTAAGAGAGATATAGCTTGCTAAAGATCCATTGAGTAAATAAAAATGACTTTTTGAGAGTAAAAAAATTGAAAACCATTTAAAAAAATTATTAGATATAAATAGGGTACAAAATAAAAAATCCTGAGAAAGAAATGGTAACATAAATCATCTCCAATAGCAGTTTTGTCCCTCAAAATTAACAGCATGCATGGCTAAATCCAATATCTTTCAAGTTTAGGAAAAGAAAGAAATAAAGCCAMAAAGAGTTATCTATATATGTGAACTTCCAATATGAAATGAGAAATGTTCTTATAATTTCTTGTCTGGGTAAGAGAAGGGGAAGTCAAAAAACCAACGTCTTCTACATGCATCTAAGGCCTCCCCGGTGTAGAAGAAAGAGGCAAACCTCAGATACTTTCCCTTGTTCTTGGACAAAAAGAATTAAAAAGGTAATGAATCAATAAGACTTGTGGCATCACACCCATATGCAGGTATAGATTTATTAGAGTCTACCAGAAGAACATAAATTGTTAATGAAAACAACACGTTACATTACCATTTTAATTATCTATATAAGATACGAATCAATAGATTTGATGAACAAAATGCTCTCATTCTTTTCCCCTAGTTGTAACCAAGTGCAATTAATAATGATACAGGTACGGACAGGAACCTCCTTTTCCAACTTTACTCACCGAACTATGAAAGTTTTGGGTATTGTAGTATTACAGAAAGGGAGAGGGGAATAATAGAAAGTGGGACCCTTATTGTTATTGGATCACGTGCAGTCTACTTTGTAAATATTTTCAAATAAATATGAAAAAGAATAGATGAAAAATTCCAAAACTTAAAGCTGAAACCTTGTAAACATTACCTGCAGTAGTTCAGAAATTTAAGATTGAGATACTGATGACGAACAGCGGGAAGAATTATACATGGAGTAGCTTGGGAAGAGGCGTAATAAGAAGGGCTCATGGAAACGAGCATAACTTTGCCCGGTTTCCTAATGCTTTTGCATTTCTAAATTATTTAAGGAGTTTTCATAGTTTTCTTATTTTTTTATTATTAGGATTTCCATTGCTTTTGTGTTTCTAGGTTATATTAGGGTTTTTTTGTAATTTCCTCATCCTTCTATTATTAGGGTCTTTTTCTCTTTGTTTAGGTAGAAACTTTGTTGTATTTTTTTTTTTTTAGTAGCTTTTTGATACGAATTTTAGGTTTTTTTCTAGAGAATTCCATCTTATTTCTTGTTCATTCGGCCTTTATCGAGTAAACATCCGTTCGTATGTTTTACGAACAAGAATTGTCCTTTCTATAAGTAGAAACTTCATTGTCTTTATTCAATGACCACTGCAGTGGAACCTAAACGAGTTGTTGGAGGAGAAATGTCGAAAGACAAGGCTCCAAACATTCCTTATGCAAGGACGTTTTATGGAAATTTTCTTCGCTGCAGGAAACCCGGCCATAGGTTCAATGAGTGTCCTAAGCGTTGACCGGTTCATGTGGTGAATACCGTGGGTATAGAGGAGTACAAACATAAGTACTATGAAGAGGATGCAGAAGACTCTGAGGAATTTGCTGGAGAGGATGAAAGAGATCTTGCTTGTTTCTGTGGTGCAATTAATCCTGTACTCACCAAGTAAGAGGAGATAACACAGCGAAAGAAGAACTTGCAGGCTAGGTGCCACGTAGAAGAGGTTGTTTGTAGCCTTATTATAGATAGTTGTAGTTGTGAAAATTTTATATCGATGAAGTTTGTTGAATATTTGAAGTGACCTAAAGGACAACACTCTTCTCCTTATCATATTTGGTAGATTCAGAATGGTCCAGCAATCAAGGTGAGCCAAATTTGTAGAGTACCACATAGGAGCGATTTATAAATCTGAGGTTATCAGTGGATATGAATGCCCGTCATATATTACTAGATAGACTGTGGCAATATGATGTGGGCACGTTACATAAAGGGAAGGAGAATACATACATGTTTTAGTGGAAAGGAAACAGATTTCGATTGTTCCAACCGGCCGAGAGCAGAGCAGTTCTAAACTGGAAGAGAATGCTTTCGTGGCCATTACATAATCTGTCAATGATTTTTCTTCAGACATGAAAGACTTTGGCGGGATATTTTGCTTGGTGGCTCTGGTTGAAGATAGTATTGCGTGTGTACCTGAACTGGTTCAAAAACTATCGGATGAATTTTGGGCCATCTTGAACAAACCCAAATAATTACCTCCTCTGGGGGATACTCAACATCAGAGTAACTTTGTTCCTGGTGCCCGTCTTCCTAAAAAATGAATAGCGTTGCAGAGCAGAGTCATGCAAAAAGATCAGAAAACAAGTCATTCAAAGAAGATGTAGTTCACGAACACAGAGGCTAAACAATATCATCTCTACCCAGGATAGAGAAAGTTTGTCCTTTCTACTCCATTTATGTAATCTTCAGGAGCTGTAAGAGGATGATATTCTAGGATCTCACGAAATGTTAGTTCACGTTATCCTCCTTTGTCATTATTTGCCTCTCAAATCCAAATTTCATCTTTAAAATAGGCTAGAAGAAGGTTCCATTTTGGCTTTATTTACAATAGCCAAAAAGGATTAGGACATTTCATTCTTTATTTACATCGGCTTCACCACTAACAAACCAAAAGGTTCTCAATACAGAACAAAATTCCAATAAGTGAAGAACAGGCTACCAATCTGTGATATAGTACTTCAAATAAAATAGAAAAATTCTTCGAAATATACCAATAAAGAGGATTTCTAGTAAAGAAAGGAAAAATAAGCGCAACACTTTAGAAGGAACTTTTTTAGAAAAGAATAGGAAAATGGTATAACACATGATGTGATGACAAACCTCTCCGGGCGTAGGCCGGTCCTTGGGATCAAAGGCAAGTAACCTTTCAAAAAGCCGCAATACGAAAGGATCTGCATTACGAAACTTTTGAGCAAAAGATGCAGGTTGTTTCTTGCTCATGGTGGTGAGGTATCTCCTGACTTTGTCATTTCAAGTCTGAACCAAACAAAGAAAAATTAAAAATTAATTAATACTGAACTGCTTACTGAGTACCAATTGCACACACCTAAATTAAGAAGAACTCAGAAACATGATGTACTTCTAAGAAAATAGAGGCGGAAGCATACTCTAGATATGGTATCCATCTATGGTGTCCCAAGAAGATTTGTCATCAAATCTTGTTGGTGAACGACATTTTCTACAGGGAAAGTTTCCCAGTCAAAACATAAGCAAAGATGTAACTTTCCCCTCAACGACCTGTTTACAAATTTCACTTGCAACTTTTATGAACTAATTTCGAATCAAAGTATACCATTTTCCTTCTCATAATTTAACAAATTAGTAGGAAGAGAAAGAAAAAGAACCTAAATGGTGACCCATGTCCTCAACCAATTCAAAATTTAAAAAACACAAAGATCTGCCAGAGCTAATGGAGCTCTAACAGAGGCCCTCAAGCGAGGGACATTCTTAACAGAAAAGAAAAACTAACCATGGTAAATTTAAGGAATAAAGGATGGAGAGAACTAACCTTTGTAGAAAATCCCAATCTGAGAGTGATGAAAGAGAGAAATCAATAAACAAGACAAATTGAGATGGTGAATGTGCTTCTCATGGTGAATATGTGAAACAGTGTGAAAGAAACCGTAGGTTTTCTTTCACACTCTTTCACATAGGTTACGATATCGCGAGTATATTTAGTGTGAGAATTAGAATATTTAGAAATAGGATATGATTAGGCTTAGAATTTGGATAGTCTTATTACGATTAGAATAAATTTAAAATGTAATCTCGACTTAATCACATTTTAAAAACTCCTTTTCTAAAAATTTTGGCTTTGGTTTTTGTCTTAAAAGCTTACTCTATTTACAAAAATCGTTTTCCTTAAACTTTATTTTTTGAAAACTGTACATTATTTTCCTAAAAATTGTATTATTTTCTTATAATTTACTACTATATTAGCTTACTTTGATTCAAAATTTTAGCTTAGAAACTTTCCTAAAACCTTCAAAATTCCATCATGACTTTTGCTTCCTCATGGCCGATTGCTCCTCGTCAAATCCAACCTACTTTGCCTTCTTCAATCACATCCATTGATCAGCATTTCCTAATCAATCCTAGCCGTCCAAAATCTACCAATGCATGTGTATAGTTTTTTGATGGTCTTCTACCATGCAAAATCACAGCAGCCATTTTAGAGGCAAGCTGTCCAATTCTTGGAGAAGAAAACCACAGCTGTGCTGTGTTTGTTGTGATGTGCTGTCTGATTGCATGAGTTCTTCAGCTAGAATTTGGAAGGCAAGGTGATGTGTCAAGCTTTAAGGATAGACAGCTTAGTGAAGAAGACTGCTGTCCAGTGGTGTCATTTGCCTAGCAAAAAACAGAAATCTATTCTTCAAAACATCTGGCTATTCCTTCATTTCAGCCACATTCCGTTTCATTTTCTTTTTATTTCATCTTCATTTCCCAGCCTTGAAAGCTCCGTCCAAAMTTCAAAAAATTGGACCTTGGAACTCTTCTCAATTTCACTCAACAATTAACCAAAAATCCTCTATTCTTCATGTGTCAAAATCAACAAAATTCTTCCACTCCTATAGCAGCCGAAAAATAGTCCCCATTGCGTTGATATTCAGCTTTGTTTTCTACCTCTAAAAACAGCCGACCAAAAACCCTTCTCTCTTCAAGTCAAACTCCAGCCATTCACTTCATCTTTGCTGCATATTCTTAACCTACCATTTTAATCATTAACTAGCTGCTTTTCCAGGTTAGTAATGCTAAGTTTAAACCATGTTAGGCTTGATTTTATATGAATAGTATTGCTAGAGGCAAATAAAATGTTGCATGAAATGCATGGGTATTCTGAGTAATGATCTTTGATGCTGCCATAACATGAGTACAGAGTTTTTCATATGTTTTAAGGTAAATATTGCATGTAGAACTTATTTGAACATAAGAGATGATCATTGGGGTTTTTCTGGACAAAGCAGAATTTTGACCCACAATCAACATGTCTTAGCAACTTGATTACTTGATGAAATCTTGATCGTGATGCATGTTTAGAAAGTGATGGATCTTAGGAAGAATTTAGTACAACTTTTGTCACATTTTCAAGAGTAAAACTCAAGATATGATGTGATCTTTGCAATGTGGTCAATCTGGCCGATTGAACATGGGCTGTGTGTTTGTCTTCAAGTCTGAGATTTATGCAAACCATTTTAAGCTTTGATTTTTGTACAATTCTAACCCAAGAGTGTTGGATTATTTTGACACTAGTGTCATTCAAAAATCCTGAGTATCTGGAGAGTAAGGGATGAAATACCACAAACTATCCATTCACCTATTTTTCAAAAACCTATCATTTTATCCTATGAACTTTCTGGCCATTTCATCGTATATACTTACTCTATTAGTTATATATACTTTACATATTCAATTGTTTTATCAGCCCGAAAATTATCTATTTTTTCAAAAATAAATTTTACTCGAAAGAACGATAAAGTCGAGTTATTGTAAAAAGGGATTTTAAATTATGATTTAGGTCGTGATTTATATAATTTTATTACTAAAGATATTCTTGTGGATTGCTTTTAGAAAATAGCAGACAGTAGATCTTTTATTGATTGATTGAGCRGTAAGTGAGTCCCCCTCAAACTCGTTTCCGCACAAACGCATTTTCTAAAAATATCTCTCAAATATTTGATTTATAAATGTTTTCCTCAAAAACCTATATCATTTGCATTTCTATTACAAAAACAAGCAAGAAAATAGAGAACGCGACTCTTCTAAACTGAAAACTATTTTACAAGTTTACCACTTGCTTGAAAACACTTCTTGTGTGATATATGGAATTGATGAATAGTTTTGAGTACTCAATTTAGTGATCTCTGAATAACTAGTCCGATGGAGAAAGTACTGTGCTTGGCAAGTCCCCATTACGAGTACCTCTTGAACTAGTCCAGACAACAGAATCAGAGTGACCCAAACTTTGGCGAATGCCTGGTGTGACCGGTGGCAGAGGGAATGCATCAGGGTAGACGATCGCATCATTTGGTGCCCAGGCTTGATTTCAGATACTCATACCCTTGACTAGGAGGCTTGACACGGGGGCGACTGACTCCCTTTTTGCCCTAGGTAGTGGTTAGCACTGATTGATATGAGTTTGATAAGGTAGAAAATCGTGCTCATACTTACGGAGGGATAAGGTTGGTATTATGAGACTCCGCATGACGTTGCCTTTGTAGTAAAATTGAATTGGATTACTATTATTAGAAATTGACGGATTTTCAAACATAGTATTCACAGTTCACTCTTGACTTGATCTGGTTTCTCAAACACTATATATTTTAAGAAAATACTCATTTTCTTAAAACAAGTCTTTTATTGAGACTCTTTTAAAATGTGTACTTGAAAACCATGCATTTGATTTGAAAGCCACCTTTCACACACACAAACGGTACTTACTGAGCTTTGCTCCAAGTTTTTTCATGTTTTAGTGATAGATATAGATCTTGAGGCATCGGGTTTCGGGGACGAGAGCCAAGAATATCAAGTACTAAAGCAATACTACTGTCCTTATCAAGATAGGCACCATTGATCAATTAGCCAATCCTTTTACTAAAGCCCTACTAGTACCAGGTTTTGTTGAACATGTCAAAGCAATGGGGATTTTAGAAAATTTAGATGTTGACTTGAGCTAGCATCATTATAAAGGCATATCTATAGTATTATATATGCACTACTCATTCATTTTGTATGAATAATTCAAAGAAATTCATTCATTCTCTATTTCATAATCAAACATTTGTAGAATTTTTCTTCAATATGAAAATTCTCATATATTGAAATTTTAGTAGGATATTAGGAGTATATTTTGTTTCAAAATATTGCTTATGTATAAAATATACTTGTTGCTACATTAAGTGATTCATGTAATTGTAATTGTGTTGTTCTCGTTTTGAAGTGCAGATGTTTTGCTAATTCATTATTATGTTTCTTAATCCAAAATAAATTTTTTGCTTGACAGAATCTTGAATAAGGTTTTCTATTTATATCCAGTCAACAATGAAATATATTTTCATAGTACATATTTAGAACCCAAATAATGTCAAGTTCAGCAAGAGATTGTTAGACTACACAGAAGAATATGACATTATTCTTTTATCAAAGTTCTAAATATTGTACTTGATCAATATAG
Source organism: Rhazya stricta (assembly GCA_001752375.1). Classification (NCBI taxonomy): domain Eukaryota; kingdom Viridiplantae; phylum Streptophyta; class Magnoliopsida; order Gentianales; family Apocynaceae; genus Rhazya; species Rhazya stricta. The sequence continues at coordinate 120,263 of MEJB01000102.1, forward strand.
GATTTAAATGTAGATGTGTCTCAAATCAAGTACTAAAAGAGTTTGGTCCAAAAATATCGATTTATTTAATTATATGTTATGCAGATACAAAGAGGCAAATCAGTCTATATACAATATTTGAAGTGAATGGATATACTAATTCATAATCAGATAATCCTAGAGGTCCAAGAATTTAACTTAATGGATGTGATTTTTGATATGACCTCTATATATAGCCATCGATAGTCGCTGGTAAATATACAATAAATTTCCAGAAAAGTCCCATTCACTTAAGAATTATAGAGGTGTATAGAATCAGATGATCATCATAGGCAATTCTACACAATCAAATAAGTTTCATTATTATATTTCTAGCACAAAAACTAAAAATATATTCAATAAGAATCAGTCTATTTTGATATAAATTCTAACATGTAGSATGTAGCGCAAGAAGCTATAATTCAAGATGTGTCAGACGTCTGTGATATAATTGAAGTCTTATGCGGACAAAAGAACATAGATTCAATCATTTACTGAGCTGCCAGTTTGGGTCACAACAGAAAATAATCTCTTCATTATGTGATAAGTAAGCTTCTTTTAGTTATGAAGCAACCATCAGTGAGCCGAATTTCTAACTCCAAGTATGGAGTGAAATGAAACACATTTGAATTTACCTGATGCTTTGGAAGGTTGCTGCCTGTCTAGTGGTGTAATTCTTATTTATTGTAGTTAACTTCTGAAATTGCCCTTCTAGGTCTAGCTGATGATCTTGGTAGAAGGAGTTTTAAATTATAGAAATATTTTATGAATTATTTAAGGAGTTTTCATAGTTTTCTTACTTTTTTTATCATTAGGATTTCCATTGCTTTTATATTTCTAGATTATTGTAGAGATTCTTCGTAATTTCCTAATYCTTTTATTATTAGAGTTATTTCACTTTGCATAAGTAGAAACTTCATTATCTTTCACTAAGCGGTTTTTTGGGTATGAATTTTAGATCTTTTTCTGAAGATTTCTAGCTTACTTGCTGTTCATTCGAGCGTTTATCAAGCAACCACCCATTCTATGTTTTATGAATAAGGCTTTTCCCTTTTTTTACGTCTTTGTACTCCGTAAGGTTGTTTTTAAAGCTTTAGAGAAAAAGTTTGACACAGTAGAGACTTGCCTTTAAGATTTAGCCAATCAATTAAAGGAAGTCCTGGATGTTCTGACGCTTGAAGGAGGTAACCTGCAGTAACCACAACATGCCGTTCCAGTTAACCCACCTCCTGTGTATCCCGTTCTACCCTACCATCATGGTTGCCATGAAGATTATTACAGCTATAGACTTAAGGTGGGAGATTCCTGGATTGGCCTAATATATATATCACATTGCCAAGTGGACGGAACCATCTTACGTATACATGTCGAGATTTTCTTCTGCCCAAGAGATACCACACTCACAACATTTAATTCATTTAGAGCTACGTAATGCATCTCTAGAATAAACACCTCTCTTTGGTGTACATGTCGAGATACCGTTACCAGCTAAATAAGAAAATGAACCGAATCGAGTTAGAAATTTGGCTCACTGATGGTTACTTAATAACTAGAACAAACTTACTCATCACATAATGAAGAGATTATTTTATGTGGCAACCCAAACTGGCAGCTCAGAAAAGATTCTTGAACCTATCTTCTTTTGTACTGCACAAAGCTTCAACTATATCACAGAGGCTTGACACATCTTGAATTATAGCTTCTTGCGCTTCAGCCTACCAGCTCAGATAAACTGATTCATTGCTCCAGAAACCTAAATATTCGAAATGTTGCAACCTTATAATAGGAAGCACGAAACGAATCATTACCTGTGAAAGGAGTTCATCGACAAGTCTCCGGCAAGGGGAAACCGTCGAGACAGTCGACAGGATAGCAGAAACTATCATCAAGCGATTCTGAGCCATTTGTTCACGAGTAACAGGGTCATTTTCTGGCATCTCACTAAAGGTGTTCGATAAATGCTCCCAGTTAAGGGTTTCTAATTGGTACCTTTTGTTTTCTTTCGTTAGCGGCAGTTGCACTCTTCCATCGCCGGATCTGACAGTGGCAGTGCTGAGACTGAGGTGGTGATGGTCCGGCTAGAGAGCTTCTTGCCCTTGTATACAAACCCATCGTCATTGATAAGCTCACAGTCTCCGTCATCTTCCCAATGCTACTGAGAGGAATATTTTTAGCGCCAAATATTATTAGTTAAGGATGGGTAAGAGGTGGAATATTAGTATAAGGAAAATATAAATTTATTTAATTAACGCATAATAAGGCTCTGTTTCGTTCAAGGATTTTAGTGAGGAAAAGGAAAATAAGGAAAAGGAAAAAGAAATTCCTAGGAAATTTACAATCCACATATTGTTTGGATATCAGAAGAAAATACAAAGGAAAAAGAAAATGATTTCCAAGAACGTAATTTCTCTTGTTTAGTTTGAGGAATTTGGAGTGGAAATGTAAAAGGAAAACAATAAAAATAATAAGAACAAAAATATATCTAATATTTTCTTCCATTATTTGTAAAAATGAAAATAAACTCAAACATAGATTTTTTCTGTAATAACATCAAGTTATGTGTTTTCATTAACATGTTTCTTCTATTAATTTATAAATGTTATTAACTCAAAATGGTTTGAGTTTGGCTTTACCCTTAGTCTCAGCACTTTATTAGATCAATCAGAATAAAAAAATATTTATTACATAAAAAGTTAATATAAAAATATTAAAACATTAATAAAAAGTATTTCAATATGTACATTTTTAGTTTTTAACCTTTCTAAATGATAAATCATAACTTCATTCATCATTGTTTATACGAATTAATTCTATGTGTTTTAAGCTAGATAAAGGAGAAAGAATAATATACAGAAAATCAATAAATCGATTTTTAGATTGAAGAAAAATGATTTTTTTTGTTTGAGATAATTTAGAAGGGAGAGAAAGTGACTTGAAGAAAAATGAAAATTTCCTTTAAATGGGGATATATTGGTCAAATATATCATTGCATTCAATAAAAGTATGCTACGATTTAGAAACTTTAAATATTAAAAAAATATAAAATATAAAATAAAACTAGTCAACTTAGACTGAGTGCGTATCACCTAATATGCCTCGCGATCAAGCCACACCCAGTTTTGGAGTAGCCCAATCTTCAGTTTGTTAAATTTTTTTCAGCTTTTTTATAACAAAAAATTTAAGTTAAAAGTTCACATTTTTATATAGATCAAAAATATTACTAACCTGCAATAAAAAAATTGAATAAAAACTGTAAATTAATTTTTAAATTAAAAAAATGGATTCTTTCCTAGAGAGAATCAGGGAAAGAGAGGGAGAGAAAGAGAGAATAGAGAAACATATTGAAGAGTAATGACATTTTCCTTTTATATAGGAATATTTTGTCAAATCTGTGGTTATGTTAATTGAAAGTACGATACATTTAACAAATTTTAAAATTTATTATAAGATTCATCTCCTTCAAAATGTATAAATTACTTAATATTGTACAATACCAGTTAAATTATCTATTCAATAATCAAAATCATTGAATAAAATTATATTAAAGAAAAGTGTTCTCTATTTATGTAGAGAGAGATAGAGAGAAAGGGTAAATTGGATAATAAAATGTATTTTCTATTAAAAAAAGAAAATGAACCAATTTTATTTTAAACAATTAAAAAAAAAAAAAAAAGGCTCCTTCCTATTGTTAGGCCAATTACAACTTTGTATTGCTTTTCATTTTCATTTTCCTTTTCCTCATCAAAGTATGAGGAAAACCTTTTTCCTCATTTTGTATTATAGTTTTCTTCAACTCTTTTCTTTTTCTTACTATTTTCCTTAGCTACCAAACATGAGAAAAGCTTTTCTAAGAAATTGCTTTTCCTTTTCCCAACCAAATCCTTGAACCAAACAAGGCCTAAACATCTTGATACCAAGAAATGTTTTGCTCTCTATCTCCATTTTACTGCATACTAGATGATTTAGGTTTCAAATCATCAAATTGCATTAATTTGTAAAACATTCTTATACTAACATTTTATACATCTTCTTTGTGTTTCTTGATGAGGATGATCGTATTGTAGAAGTTGGTACAGAAATGTTCAACATCCATGACTGAACAACATTGTTGAATCGAGTGTGGTAATTCTCTCTCTTTGCTTGTATACTTGTGCATTTTAAACTAGACTTGTTAAAAAATTATTAAACCATAATGATTAATTAACTAGATGACTGATGTATATTTTGTATATGCTTGATAAAATAATCACATGAGAGATAGTCCAATTATTTATCCCATCAGGATAGGTAAGCAGAATAATTATAATTTATAATTTTACCCTTAACATACTAGAATATTAACCCAAATATTTGAATGGAAACTAAGCTAGGCCTTTTGTTATTAAACCCGATCTTTCTATATTCATATCCAAAATTGTCAATCTAAATGTATATATCAATAATATTTCTTTTCCTTTCAACTCCTTTCAACCCCTTCAATCTAAACTAGTGTAAGTGTTTTCATCAATATTGTCATGACCAAAAAATATAAACAAGACATATACGAATGTTTTGCTATATAAGTGTGCTTAAATGTAAGATTGCACATAATAGGCACCCAATAAGCACATCAACAAATGTGCAATATAGAGTTAACCAAGGAAAATACCAAAAAAGAATAGAAGGCATTAGTACAAGATAAAAAAGAAACATTGTAAATTGTCACAAGTTAATAACCTACTAATTGTATTTCCTCACCTAACGAAAAGTCATGGGTTCAATTCATATCCAATCATCAACAGAGTAAATGAAAGTGGAAATTTAGCTCCTAGTTAAGTTGATTGCCTATAAAATCTTAAGGAGATTAAAATCAAATTTCTCTATTTCCTTTTTAGCGCATATTAGATGATTTAAGTTTTAAATAATCACATTGCATCATTTAGTGAAATATTTTTATACTAACAATACATACATTTTCTTTGGGTTTCTTGATGAAGATGATGATGTTGGAGAAATCGTTCAAGCTCCAGGACTGAATAATATTGCTAGATCGAGCTCTCCTCTAGAAAATAAAGATAATTCTCTCTCTTTTAACTTGTACAATTGTGTCATTTTCAACTACAACTGTTAAAAGGCCAATAAACTATAATAGTTAATTTAATAGATGGTTGATGTGTATTTTCCATATGCTTGATAAAGTAATCACGAGATATGGTCCAATTAGTTATCCCATCATGATGGATATGTAAAATAATTTTAATTTATAATTGTACCCTTAACGTACTTGAATATTACACCCAATGTTTTGAATGGAGACTAAGTTAGACCTTTTTAATTAAATCCAATCTTTTTACATTCATACCTACAAAAATTAATCTAAATTTATATATCGGTATTATGTCTTTTCCTTCCAACTCCTTCAATCTAAATCAAGTGTAAGTGTTTTTATTCATATTGGCATGAACAGAAAATAATAAACAAAATATATAGAAATATTCTCTATATAAGTTGGCTGAGATGTAGGATTGCACATAATAGGCACCTATTAAGCACGTCAACGGATGTAAAATATAGAGGTATCTAAGGAAAATGCAAAAAAAAATAATTAATTAATAAGATGCAATAGTATAAAATAAAAAATAAAGAAGAACATAAACCGTCACAAGTTAATAACTTATTAATAGTATTTCCTCACCTAACAAGACGTTATGAGTTGATTTCATATTTGATCATCAATAAAGAAAAAAAAGTGTGAAATTTAGTTCCTAGTTAAGTTGATTGCTTATAAAATCATAAGTAGATCAAAATCAAATTTCTCTATTTATTTTGTACTACATACTAGATGATTTAGTTTTCAAATAATCACCTTGCATTATTTAGTGAAACATTCATATACTAACAATATATACATTTTTTTTATATTTCTTGATGAAGATGATGATGTTGTAGAAATTGTTCAAGCTCCAAAACTGAACAACTTCTTTTTCTCCTTGAGGAACCATGCCTGAAGATGCTTTTTCTTTTTCAAGAATTCCTAGCCTGGCCAAATGCAAAGTGTTGAAAGGTTCTTCAAAGTTGTTTTGGAAAGGAGTTCTTGAAAAAAATAATTCTCTTCTTCCTCTAAAATTTTAACATAGTCTTCCAAATGGAACTACTTTTGTTGCTAGGGATCTGCCCTTCATCGAGAATTACCAATTTAGGCAACAAAAGCAATATTCTCCATAGATTTTGAGACTCTTCATCAAGAACCACTCTTTCCCTACCAAGTTTCTCGTATAAATTATAAGTTATCCTCAAAATACTTAATAATGCAAAATGACACAAGTGTACAAGCTAGAAAGGAGAGAGAATTACCAATGTTTTCTGAAGGAGAGCTCGATCAAGCAATGCTATACAGTCCTGGAGCTTGAACATTTTCTGGATCAATTTCTACAACATCATCATCTTTATCAAGAAACACAAAAAAGGATGTATATATGATTAGTATAAAAATGTTTTACAAAATGATGCAATGTGATTATTTGAAACTTTAGTCATGTAGTATGCACTAATAGAGAATAAGAGAAATTTAACTTTAATCTCCTGATGGTTTTATAGGCAATCAACTTAACTAGGGGCCAAATTCACACTTTTAATTTTCACTATTGATGATCAGATATGAATTGAACCCATAACTACTTGTTAGGTGAAAAAATACTGTTAGTAAGTTATTAACTTGTGACAACTTACGCTCTTTCTTTTTTATTCCGTACTAATGCATCCTATTCTTTTTTGACATTTTCCTTGGTTACGTCTATATTTTAGATCCGTTGATGTCCATATTGGGTGCCTATACATTCAATCCTACATTTAAGCCAACTTAAATGTTATAAGGCTGATATCTCTCGGGCTGAAGAAAATCTCGACATGTATATGAAAGATGGTTCCATCTACCTAGTTATATGATTTATATGTAATGTTATTGTAATCTTTTGGAGTTTATCTTGTATTACTAGTTAGATGCTTTTGGTTGGTGGATTGCTGATGCATTCATATGAATGAAATTTCAAAAGGTCAATAACCAGTGGTTATAAGCCACATTACCATTTTACAACGCTAATGCACCAATTTGGCTAATTAATTCAATAAGTATTGTCTCCAAGCATTCTTCTAGGTCCCTTTAAACTAAGAAAAGGTTGTAGTTAATTTATTATTTATCCTTTCTCCAGGAAAAGTGGGATTATTTTGATAGTTTGAAATCCATTTAGTTCCTTGAAGTTTGTGCAAAAGATGGGATACTTGCTCTTCGGTGACGATCTTTTAGAAAAACATCTATCTTCTACATTTAGTAATAGACATCTAAGAGACATAGAGCTTGCTAGAGATGCAGTGAGTAAAACAAAATGACTCTTAGCATAAAAAAATTAAAAATCATTTAAGAATTGTTTTAGAAATAAATAGAGTACAAAACAAAAATTACTTACAAAAAAATGGTAACATAAATCATCTCTAATAGTTGATCCATCCCTCAAAATTAACTGCGTGCATGGTCAAATCCAATATCTTTCAAGTTTAGGAAGAGTAAGAAATAAAACCAAAAGGAGTTATCTCTATATGTGAACTTCCTATATGAAATTGGAAATGTTTCTGATAATTTCTTGTCTGAGAAGACCGGGGGAAGTCAAAATACCATATGTCTTCGACATGCATCAGAAGCATCCCCTAGTACAGAAGAAAAAGGCAAAATTCAAATATTTTCCCTTGTTCTTTGACAAGAAGAAATTAAAAATGGTAATAGAGCAATGAGACTTGTGGCTTCACACCCATATGCAGATATGGATTTATTAGAGTCTAAAGCAAGAACATAATATGTTACTAAAAACGCCATGCTATTTCCTACTTTAATTATCTATATAAGATACGAATCAATAGATTTGATGAATGAAATACTTTCATTCATTTCTCTTAATTGTATCCTAGTACAATTAATATACGTTACATAATTATTTTAGATATGGACAAGAACATCCTTTTGCAACTTTACTCATAGGACTATGAAAGTACTTGGTATTGTAATGTAACAGAAAGTGAGAGGGAAATGATAGAAATAGGACCTTTGTTGTCATTGGATCCTATGAAGTAAACTTTGTAAATGTTTTCAAATAAGTACGAAAAAATTAGATGAAAAACTTCCAAAAGTTAAGCTAGAACCTTGTAAATATTACATGTAGTTCTTTAGCAATCTAAGATGGAGATACTAGAGCAAACATTTCGACTAGATTAGCCTCCTTTCACTTTGATACCTTCAAATCAACATGGTTAACCACTTACTCTAAGATCCTATCTTCAAAAGCTTTGGTAGGAAATCTCGGTTCATCATTTTCTTAAGAAGCAGAAGATTGAGTTCAAATAACTAGTCCTTTTCAACTTGTCTACAGTACTTATCTTCCTCTTTGTCCCAGATGTTATGAGATGATAGCTATGAACAAATCTCTTTTTATCAAGCATATAAGCTCAAATTTTAGCTTGCCTTTCCATAGATGGAGTCCAAACAACATCGAGTAGGGCCACCAAGCACCCACTAAACTCATTCCCCTAGAGCAGCATTTTGTTGCAGAATGTAGGACCTTTGCTTCATTGTTTGATTATTAAATATGCTGATATGCCCTGACTCTGAAATTGCTCTTGTCCCCGTTGCATCTAGAGGGCTTCCTTTTCTTCATGCCAATCTAAATTTGATTTGCATTGGTCATTGTTGTGCTGAATTGGATGAGTGACATAATGAATTTTGTTTTGATTCCTACATTAAAGTCAAGCCTCAACTCCCTAGGTGTRTATTTGCTGAAATCAGAACCCTCATATGCARATGACCAGCAGTGTTTAGCTAGGGAATGATGTACCAATAACAAAGTGACCTTGTCCCCATGCWCAAAAATATTGTTTGAATACTCTAATGTCTCTAATAAGGACTTTTGCATTGGTCGTGGATCCAGAAAGGATACATAATCAATCAGTCCAAGTAGACTCTTTTGCAGAATATTACCTTTGTGGACATGAATAAATGGCTGCATGATAGATTTGACCTCTCAGTTACCTTTTCAAATTCTTTAGCCTTTGAATGATTAATTGAAAATTTTCTTATAGCCTATTGTTTTCTTGAACATTTACGCCTTGAGAGAGCCATGTTGCACAAAGTGTTGAAAAGTTCTTCAAAGTTGTTCCGGAAAGGAGTTCCTGAAAGAATAATCCTCTTTTTTATCTGAAGCTTTAACAGAGTCTTCCAAATGCAACTACTTTGGTTGCGAGAGATGCGCCCTTCATCGAGAATTACCAACTTGGGCAATTGAAGCAGTATTCTCCGTAGATTCTCAGACTCTTCAAATAGAGCCACTTTCTCCCCAACAAGCTTCCCGTATAAATTGTAACTTATCCTCAAAATACTTATCTCCTTTCTCCAAGTAAAAATATTTACCCATCGAACTTTGTTGTTGTCTGGAGATTCGATCATGGTGAAAAGTTTGAGGTCATTGTTTTATTTCCTAGAGAACTCCGGATTGCACAGACTGTAGAATGGAAACTCAGCTTTGAATTTCTTGAATTTTTCTTCCCAAGTAAGGAGCATGATAGCAGGAGCAATTATAATTGGCCTAGATTCAGGTAACTACCACAAGTAATTTTATACAAAAACTATGGATAGACAGGTTTTGCCTGTTCTTGGAGTATGAGATATTATGCATCCGCCAACATCTTTGGGATCTATACTCTTCAGTTCAACCAGATGAGTTGTTCCTGCCAGCGATTTCCACAGAAACCCAAATCCTCCTTGCTAATGYTCATCCATGCTCTCTCTTACACTAGGCATTATACTTCAAATAGTTCCAGTTCTGTTGCATGGTTGGTCTAGATTATCCATTGTAGTCAAGACGACAGCACCATCTAGTCCACTTGGACTAAGAAGTCCCCCTTATCCAAAAAACTTCTCCTTGAATCTTCCCTTGCATTTTTTGCCTATCCATGGAAAAAATGGATGTCAAAGTATTATACATTTTATAGAATTTGTATCTATTCAATGTCATGATAAGAGAAGTCACTATAATTAAAAGGTGGCAACTTTAGAATAAATTAAATTAGTTACAAGGCAGGAAATAAATCTCTAATTTCATGAACAACTAGATGACATCTATGACAAACATATCCAATTTGTTGATATCTGACCAGTTCGTGTTTGTCTTCACTGCAAGAGTTGATTTCGGTTGCCTTGGACCTGGATGCTTTTGTTCTTTTATGGTAAACTTGTAGATCATGAAGGACATATTCTTAATCCTTAGACAATGAAAAACATAAACTTTCCACATTCTTTTCATGGATTAAGATATAAAAGATTGCTTTCAAATATATGACAAATTAATTGCAAATATATGAAAATAAAGAATACAAGATTTTGCTTCTCTAGTCAAGGAAAAGAAAGGTGTACTTCTCTTTGGTCTTTTGTGTTTCAATTCTTATGCCCCGAGTAAGGTTTTCTAGAAAGAATGTATTGAATGTTCATCTTGACATAATTCTTTCTAGAAGTCTTAAGTAAAGCTTAATAACAATTTATAGAATTAATATTTCAGATGTGATCGAGGTAGATGGAGAAGGAATGTGCATCCTATGGAGCAGCAACAATCTTATTGTGGATCAGATGAGCTATACTAGGGAAGATATTCACCTTGTGATCAAGGTAAGCCCTACGTATAACTCCACTTTTACAAAACTTGTGGAGCTTATTCTATAAGAGATATATGGTTTTAGCCTGACCATTATGCATCTAAAATTTTTCTTAAACAGAGAGCTCCTATTTACAAAACTTGAGCAATATCTCAAAATAAGTATCTCTAATATTTTCAAGCAAGAAGAATTCTTCTGGGAAATAAAAGCTTGCGTACAATGACTTAAAGAAAACAACTTAACCTGGATATGGGGAACTCCTACATTTAAGAACTGAATCAACTCAAGAATGCCTACAAGCTATTAATCTTTGGCTTAAATTTATCTATTCTTCTAAAGTAATATAGTACCAGACAACCTTATTTTCTACAACAAGGGGTGTAAAGGAAACCGTGAAAATAATTCTCACCTTGGTCAAATCAAAAGTATTTATGCTCTCGTACACCCCATCACTCTCGAATTTAGCGAACAAGTCATCCACCATATTTTCATGATATGACTTCTTTGGTCTTTTGGTTCCTCATCTTCAAATCTAAATTTTAAAGGAAGAGAATGTCAAATGAGAGTGATGGCTCAGCTTCTTCTTGATAGGTGCTTCAATGTGAACTTCCGCTTCTCTTAGTATGGTATTAGCAAGAACTCTAGTGCAATCCTTATCATTTTTCATATCAAACTGCCTTCTCTGAGTGAACCATTCACTTTCCTCCTCTTCGTCGCATACCTTTTGTTCAACTTTTCTTTTCAATGAGATTCTCGAATAGGTTGCTATTCCTTCCTTCATCTAAGCTTTTTAAAGAGCGATATTTTTGTTGTGTGGACAAAATAGAATGTCTTCTCTTTGCCACATACTCTTCAATCTCCATCCCGGCATCTGGTTTGTACCTGGTAGCTTCCTTGGCATGGTTATCTTCACTTTTTTTTTCGCTAAGAGTCTTGAATGTATTGTTATTCTTCCCGTCATCCAAACTTGTTGAAGAGTCACATTTTTGTTATCACAACAAACAAGAATGTCTTGTCTTTGTCACACACTCATCAATTGCCGCTACACCATCTAGTACTTCCCTAGTAGCTTTCTTGGTGTGGTGGTCCTCATTTAGTTCCACACGACTAGGGGAATTGTAGTTCTCAACATCAAAATCTTCAGCAGTAGAATGATTATTATTATTATTGCTGGAGCCTGTTGAATCATCTCCCTCCCTATTTGATTCAACACCATCATCTGTAATATGAATTGACTATGTTAGTGATCTTACAGAATAACTCATAGCAATTAATTGAAACTTCTACTTGAAAAAGAGCTAGTGAGGAAGATATTCCATAATTCCATAAAAGTTATCTTACTAATTAATGGAGTCTTGCAGTAACACTGATTCTTTAGGCAAAGTATCTTTTTTTACCTTATTGCTTCTTGCTTGTTGTTTCATTTTTTGAACTTGTGACATGTCTATTTTGACAAGGAAATTTTATGTGAAAGTCTTCCTAAAATGGGTTGGCTTTTTGCTTAAGGCCGACAATAATCAATTTTTCCCGATCCGTCAGTCCAAATAAATTCTTTTAGCTAGTGCTTAAGTTTAAGTCAATATTCGGATACATCAAAGATAAAATTATAAATTAAAATTATCTGACTTTATCTCACATATGAAAAATAAAAGACAATCATCTATTAATTAATTATTATGGTTTACTAGTTATTAACAAGTCTTATTCAAAATGACACAATTGTACTCATCTTCTGGAAGAGAACTCAATTCAGCAATGTTGTTCACTCCTCGATTTTGAAATTTTTTGAACCAACTCTTACAATACCATCATCTTCATCAAGCAACACAAAGAAGATGTATATATTGTTAGTATAAAATTTTTTTATAAATTAATGCAATGTGATGTTTTGAAACTTAAATCATCTAATATGTAGTAAAAAAAGAAATAGAGATCAAAACTTTTCTTGGCTTGGTTTTAAGCTCCTTATAATATTATAGACAAACTTAACTAGGGGCTAAATCCACACTTTTTTTTTTTTCCTTTATTGAAAGTCAGATATGAATTGAACTCATAACTTTTCACTAGTTGAGCAAACACTATTGTTAACAAATTGTTAACTTGTGACAATCTCTGCCTCTTTCTTTTTATTTTGTACCAATACATCCTATTCTTTTTGACATTTTCCTTTGTTACCTCTATGCACCTAGTCCTACAAACACTTTCACAAGGTTAGTTGGAAGGGAAAGAAATAATATGGATATACGCATTTAGATTGACTTTTGTGATTACTAACATAGAAAGATTGGGTAACTTAAAAAGGTCAACAGCTGCYTGCTTGCTTCTTCTTTACTTCAGCAGCAGAGCGCCTTGCAACAGTCTGAAGAAGATTCTGAAACTTCCATGCACTGGTTCTTTGGGCAATGCTAGAGCTAGTTCCATCCATGCCTGACATGAGCAGCACAAAATCAATGAGAAATGTTGGACGAAAACAGAGCTGTCGAGAAACTCATATTTTCTGTTAGAGGTTTCAATCAGAGAATCAAATGGATGATTTTGCTGAGAATTCATAAGCGGAAATTTCTTTGGTGCTCAGATGAGATACAATCCTTGTTACAAAAGCTAAAGGTTCTATTGGATGGGATGAAAGAATTTCAACAAGTTTCAAAAGATATTTTCTGAAAGCCTAACACGTTACCTGACGTATTTAATATATGGTTATTTTTTATGAAAATATCTAATAAGTTATGACTATTCAATAAATCTATTTTATCTATCTTGCTGCAGAGTCTCGTTTATGTTATATAAACTATCTATTCATAAACTTTAAAATACAACACCAATTTTTGCTTCACTTGTAGCCCATTCATTTTTATCATCTATCGGTTAATTCCTCGAATTTTCTAGTCACTAATATGATTTAATATATCAACTCTATTAATCATTTTAGATTTTGATTTAAATTATTTGTCGTTTTAAAAGTCAAGAAGATATTTATTATTTTTTCCAATTTTACCCATTTCACTTATTACTAACTAATTACCACATTAATTGGAAATTCAAATTGCCAAGTTAAAATTATTTCCAATGATTTATTGGTTTTTAAAATATAGTGCCAGTTATTTGCATAATTTGTCGCCCGTTCATTTCTTATCATCTATCGATAAATTCCTCAAACTTTCTACTCACTAATATGATTTACTACCTTCACTCTAGAGTCATCTTAGATTTTTTTTTCTTTTTTTCAAATTGTTTGTCTTTTAAGAAATCAAGAAGATACTTATTATACTTGTCGAATTTTACCCTTATCATTTATTAATATCTAAATTACCATGTTAATTGAGCACTCAATTTTCCAAGTCAAAATTGTTTCCAATACAAATAGTTTCTGCTATTATCTAGTGCTCTTTGTACTCCATGTCACAAACTTCACTCGTATATTAAGAGCACTTCAATGTAATATGTTCCATTGAATATAATCAACTTATTAAATTAAGCCTCACAAGCACATCTGAGTTCATTTCTATAGCTTGGAAATCAGAAGATGATTAAGGTTGGCCTTAATCGATTGTTGTTTCTTAACAATAGATTAAGGTCGACTATTGATTTTTAATAATGTTTTAAATTCGATTAAGATTGATACCTTATTAATTGATTATTTATAATTTGAGCCCAATTTTTTGAGCTTTACAAATAATAAATTCAAATCTCAAATATTCCATCCAAAATGAAATTTTCAACTAAAAGCTTCTTAATTGAAAAATAATTTGATATTTGAAAATAAAATATTATTCCATCTTTTTCAATCAAAATATTTTCTTCATCTGGATGCTAATCCAAGTASGTCCATAATCACAAAAGTCAAATCCATAGACCTAAAATCATGAGAGCCAAATATCATATTATGCTAGGCATTAATCTTAGTGTACATGTCATAAGGTTTACTTCAACTAGCTCTTTCTCGTTGTAACAAAGAAGAAAGTCTTGATAGAATAATAAAAGGCAGGAAATTCTATAATTCAAAATTCAAATTATTTGGATAGGATGCAGATGGTTGCTAATCTTCTTTAAACAAAAAAAAAAAATGGAGTTCTCTTCCTACCATATTTACTGAGACTGATCATTGATCACGGTTACAGAGAAAATCTATAAATTGCAGTCTAAAACAATCTGAAGCATCTTATCCTCCAACAAGCAAAACAATTGATAAAATGGAAGGATTGGTCGTTGAGCCGCATCTTTGGCATCATCAATCTAATTGCTCTTAATAATGGAAATATCAGTAATGGAAGTGGACTACTCCAAGGGTAGTAATAGTTTCCGATTAGCTGCTCCAACGATGGCCATAAGCCAGACTCTTTGTCCTCTAGCCATTCATATCTACACTTGGAAATTTGTAAGTATATGGAGTCTGTAAAAAGTGAGAGAACTGCATGTTTGAAGTCGAAAGAAATTCGTAGATCAGAAGAAAGATAATTAAGAACAAAGCTCAGAAAAGAAATTGTTCACTATTTAAGAAATTGTACATTCTTCATTTTTATGTGATTTTTGTTGAAAGATTTCTTTGTTTTGGATATAAACCAAATAATTTCTTTGTTATAGAAAGAAACAATTCTTCATTGTGAATGTAAAACTGAAGTCAAGAAACAAAATTACCATCATCTGCAAGGTTCAACAAACATAAAGAAAAGAATGGTCCTGGCTTCAGCGAATCACCCCCCCTTCTTTATTAATTTCCATTGCCACGCTTCTGTCTCATCAATACCATTACTGCAAAGGTTTACAGTTTCATCTTCACATGCTTCAGTGACTGCTTTAGTTGCGGGCACTTCATTTGCTTGATTGTGCTATGGAACCACTCTTTTTACTGCAGGACTCTATATCTTTTCCAAGTAGTTCCTGTCAAAACTTTGGTCTTTTCCTTCATGCTCGTAGCCTCCCTCCTTAGAAACAGAATCATCATGTCTTCCAGTATTCTTTTTGTTTTTCCTGGTTAGTGGAGTCCTCCCCAGTCTCGGGATAGAGGTTATTGAGAACATACTTCTACCCTTCGGCAGGGAGTACTATATTCAAGTTCCTCTTTTAGTCCACATAATTAGCCTCTGTGAGCTTATGCTCCTTGAGAATAATACTCAGGGAACTGAAAGAACCTGCACCAGTCGTTTCTTGGAAACTAGAATAAAGTAATTTTGTTAGAGTTTGATTAGGATTCATTCGGATATTAGCAGTTGCTATATTTGATCAGGATTTTAGTTTGGCAGTTTGATAACCTATAAGTAGATTCTTTGAATTTTACTTTGTAAGACATTACATTATATCATGTTATGTTATATCTATAAAAATTTAGTCTTCTGTTTTCTCTATTGTCTTCCGTTTAGATTATTTAACATGTTATCAGAGCAGGTTTCGTGTTGAGACTCTGGCTTTGGTTTCTCAGGTTTCAAAAATCAATTGTTTTGATGGGACTCCTCCTGACTTCGATCTTCGATCAAAATTGATGTTAAAATTGTTTAGGTTTTTATTGCTGATTTCTTTCGGGATTGTTGGTTTCTTTTATCTTCTGGGTGATTGTTTACTCACCTCCTTTGCACTAGTCGGATTGTTTCATTTACCTCTTCTTCTGATCATACTGATTTCTCTCCCTCCTACTAATCAGGCTGATTTCTTTGCTTCTGCTGAGATCATTTAGATTGTTTTGGGAAAGTTGACTTCCTTTTGAAGGCAGTAGACCTTTTTTCTATTTTGGATAGTTTTGGAGGGCTCAGCACCTCGTTCTGGAAGGCAGACCTCGTGTTTTGGAGGGCAGACCTCGTGTTCTAGAGGGCAGAACTCATTTCTAGATGGCAGATCTCGGCTTGTTTCAAATTGTTCTAGAGGATAGATCTCATCTCCTGAATGGCAATATTAGCATTATTTAGTTTTTTTTGTTCATTTTCTAGTTGGATATTAGTTAGTATTTTATTTTTTAGTTGGCAAACTCTCGATGATTACACGTCATCATGAGTTTGAGGATGAGTATTAAAGATTTAGTTATGATCTGATTTGTTAGAGTTTGATTAGGATTCATTCAGGTATTGGCAGTTTCCGTATTTGATCAAGATTTTAATTTGGCAGTTTGATAACCTATAAATAGGTTTTTGCATGGTTACTTCGTAAGACATTATATTATATTATATTATGTTATAGCTATAAAACTTTAGTCTTCCATTTCTCTATTGTCTTCTCTTTAGATTATTTCACACCTACAATCTCTATCTAGAGGTATGATGGAAGCCATGGGGCCATTGGAAACCCATTTGCCACTTAATCTTTAAAATGATGGTTTTAAAAAACGTTTAAGGTTCCATTAACATCTAGTAAAACATCTAAATTATTTTACTCTATTGGAGAGTAATCGAAATGTTAATTTTACATATTGTTAATTAACCTATCAAAAAGTTTATTCTTACTTTCTATGTCATGGATGATAGCCTTTAAAGAGTAACTCATAAACTAATTCCATATTTTTAATTAGGTTAGGCAAAATGCTTTATTTTCATTTTTAATTCTATCTAGAGTAAGCAATCCTCATGAATTAACATGGTTATGATCAAGCTTTAATAATTAAAAAACTAATTATTTAATTTAAGACCTAAGCCCATTCTTTAAATCGATGTAAAGCACTTCACCAGATTTAATTGTTACAAGTACCTTTACCTTACCACGAGGTTTAGAACAAATCTAATTTGTAAGACAAACAAATAATATTTATAATTCGCATACCTCCACTTCATAAGATTTACAAGAGATCTAGAAATCATTCTTTTGAGAGAGATCTATACAAACACACAAAAAGTTTAAAACTAGTAAAGGGACTGCCTTTCATAATTTGAACACTAGTATGGTCCTAGCATTAAAACTATAGCTCTAATACCACTTGAAAGACCTTAAGAATCGAGGAATCAAGCAGCCAAAGTAAAAGTTCATAATTTTAATCCTTCGTAAGGTGACTTTAGGATAAACTTACTACTTTTTATTCTTTCCGGAACAAATGTGGTGTTAGGGTTTCTAGAGGTGCCAAATGCTCTTGACTCAACTCTTCGATCTGAAGTGAAAGGGGTGGCTGGACAAATGGCTCTAAAGGTTGCCTGCATTCTATAACTTCGCGAAGATGATTCTTCCTAGAGAGTCTTTGACTTCTTCGCATGAAAATAGCACGAAGACTCTTCTTCTGATATTTCTAGGTATTACTCTATCTATCTGGAGTAGGGATAGGGAGAACCTAGGATGAACTTTCCTTAGAAGAGGAGAGAGTGTGTATTGTGGCCAGCGAAGGAGTTCAATAAGTGGGGAGTATTCTTCCAAGAAACATTATATCTAGTATGGGTAAAGAATAAAATCCTAAAATAACAGTAAGTGTGAAATATCTATTAGGGTTAACTYGGAGTTTAGTAAGCGAAGGAGTTCAACTGTCTTCAAATCCCAACTTCCTGTGATTTTGGCCAAGGAATATACATCCCTAGGGACCTAAATCCTCCCAAGAGAAGGAGAATTTCAGCTACCCTAGGGTTTCTCTGGTCTTTGAAGGGCCATGTCTTAATCTTTTTCACTCTAGTTTAAGACATAAGTCCATTCTTTAATTAATTCTTTTCTTCGATCAACTCAAGTAATTAAATAAATACCCATTGGAGTAATTTATTCTAACCCAATAAATATGAACTAAACTGAATAAAAAAATACCTCTCATTTGCAAAGTTCATCTTTGAAGCCAAGTTGTACAATTAAGTACTTAGGTGATATTGAGCTATCTAAGGGACCAAAAGACAAAATATTCATGGCTACTCAAATAACCAAAGTACCTAACTAGCTAGTATCTATATTTTGTCAATTTAAGTATTCAAGTTATCACCATATGGATGCACTGACCCTAGGAACAACTTTGCATGATYATAATCTTCGATCTACATGTGAAATGACAAACATTCTCTTTCGTGCAACACTCATCATTGAGAGAGCAATAATGTCCTAACATCATCTCAATGAAATCTACCATCCTTAGATAGCTAGTCCGATAATTAAAATGACTAACTCAAATGTCCTTACTTATCACTGGGAACTACATAGAAGTACACATTCTTAAGTCACCTTCTCGGGATCCTAGATCATTTGATATCCTTCGAACAATCTAAATCTAGTGTAAGTGTTTCTATTGATATTGTCATGAAAAAAAAAATTGAAACAAGATATATAGGAAGTTTTTGGTATACAAGTATGTTGAAATGTAGATTGCACATAATAGGCACCCGATAAGCACATCAACAAATCTAAAATATAGAGGTAACTAAGTAAACTGTCAAAAAGAATAGGATGCATTAGTACAAAATAAAAAAGAAACAACATAAGTTGTCACAAGTTAATAACTTATTAATAGTCTTTCTCACCTAATGAGAAATTAGGGGTTCGATTCATATCTAATCATCAATGAAGAAAAATAAAAGTGCAAATTTATCCCCTAGTTAAGTTGATTGCCTATAAAATCATATAGAGATAAAATAAGATTTTTCTATTTCCTTTTTAGTGCATACTAGATAAGTTAAGTTTCAAATAATCACATTGCATCATTTTGTGAAAAATTCTTATACTAATAATATATACATTTTATTGTGTTTCTTGATGAAGATAATCATGTTGTAAAAATTGTTCAAGCTCCAGGACTGAACAACATTGTTGGATCGAGCTCTCCTCTAGAAAACATAGGTAACTATCTCTCTCTTTTAGCTTGTACAATTGTGTCATTTTCAACTATAATTGTTGAAAGATAAATAAACCTTAATGATTAATTAAATAGATATCTGATGTATATTTTACATAGGCTTGGTAAAGTAATCACATGAGAGACGGTCTAATTATTTATCCCATCAAGATAGATAAGTAGAATAATTTTAATTTACAGTTTTACCATGAATGTACTCGAGTATTAAACCCAATGTTTTGAATGGAAACTAAGTTAGGCCTTTTTAATTAAACTCAGTCATTTTGCATTCATATCTACAAAATTCAATCTAAATATATATATTGGTATTTTTTGTTTTCCTTCCAACTCTTTCAATCTAAACTTAGTGGTAGTATTTTTATTGATATTGGCATGAATTGAAAATATAAACAAAATATGTAGAAATATTTTATATATGAGTTGGCTGAAAAGTATGATTGCACATAATAGGCACCCAATAAGCACATCAACAGATGTAAAATATAGAGGTAACCAAATAAAAATGAAAGAGCATATATTGTCACAAGTTAACAAATTACTTACTAATAGTATTTCTTCACCTAACAAGAAGTTATGGGTTCGATTCATATCCGAACATCAATAGAGAAAAAAAGTGTGTATTTAGTCCCCATTTAAGTTGATTGCTTATAAAATCACAAGGAGATTAAAATCAAATTTCTCTATTTCTTCTATATTGTATACTAGATGATTTAATTTTTAAACAATCACATTGCATTATTTTGTAAAACATTATTTTACTAACAATATATACATCTCTTTTGCATGTCTTGATGAAGATGATGATGTTGTAGAAATTGTTCAAGCTCTAGGACTGAACACCTCTTTTTTTGCCTTGAGGGAACCATGCCCGCAAATGCTTTTTCTTTTTCAGGAAGTCCACACTGACCAAATGCAAAGTGTTGAAAAGTTCTTCAAAGATGTTCAAGGAAGGAGTTCTTGAATGAATAATTGTCTTCTTCGTCTGAAGTTATAAGACAGTCTTTTGATAGATATTTTTTGGTTGCGAGGAATGTGCCCTTTATTTAGAATTACCAACTTAGGCAATTGAAGCAGTATTCTCTGAAGATTTGAGACTCTTCATCTGGGACCCTTTCTCCCCAACAAGTTTCTCATATAAATTGTAATTTATCCCCAGAATACTTGTGGAGAAAAAACATTTACCCATCAAACTTTGTTGTTGTCTGGAGATTGGCTCATGGTGAAACGTTTGAGAAGGTCTTTGTCTTCTATCTTGGAGAACTTTGGATTGCATAGGTTGTGGAATGGAAACTCGACTTCCCATTTCTTGTATTCTTCTTCCCATGTAAGGAGCATGCTAGCAGGAGAAATTATAACTGGCCTTGATTTAGGAAACTGCCTCAAGTTATTTTGGACAAAAACAATGGATAGGCAAGTTTTGCCTATTCCAGAAGCATGAGATATTATGCATCCGCCAACATCTTTCGGATCTGTACTCTTCAATTCAGCCACATGAGTTGTTCCGACAAGGTTTTTCCACAAAAACTCAAATTCTTCCTGCTGATATTCATACATGATTTCTCTTACACCGGGTATATAATTTAAATAGTTCCAGTTTCGTTGCATGGTTGGTGTAGATTATCCATTGTAGTCGAGACATGAACATCATCTGGTTACCTCTATGTTTTACATTTGTTGATGTGCTTATTGGGTGCCTATTATGTGCAATCCTACATGTCAGCCAACTTGTATAGAAAATATTCTTATATATCTTGTTTATATTTTTTGTTCATGTCAATGTCAAAAAAATGCTTACACTAGTTTAGATTAAAGGACTTGGAAGGAAAATGAATAATACCGATATATACATTTAGATTTACTTTTGTGGATATGAATTTAGAAAGATGAGGTATAATTAAAAAGGCCAAACTTAGAATCCATTCTAAAATTTTAATTTAAAATTATTCTATTTATATATCTTGATGGCATAAATAATTGGATCGTATCTCATGTGATTACATTATCAAGCATATACATCAATCATCCATTTAATTAATGTTTTATGGATCACTTGTTTTATAACAATTATAGTTCAAAGTGACATATTTTTATAAGCTAAAAAGAGAGAACTACCTCTATTTTTTGGAGGAGAACCTGTCCTAGTAATGTTTTTCAGTCCTGGCGCTTGAACAATTTTTACAACATCATCATCTTCATCAAGGAACACAAAAAAGATGTATATATTGTTAGTATAAAAATATTTACAAAATAATGCAATGTGATTATTTGAAACATAAGTCATCTAGTATGTTGTACAAAAGAAATAGAGAAATTTGATTTTAATATCCTTATGATTTAATAGGTAATCAATTGAACTAGCAACTAAATTCACACCTATTTTTTTCTCTACTGATGATCAGATATTAATTGAACCTATAACGCCTCCTTAGGTTTGGAAACACTATTAGGAAGTAAGGTATTAACTTTTGACAATCACGCTCTTTCTTTTTTAATTTGTACCAATGCATCCTATTCCTTTTGGCATTTTCCTTGGTTACCTCTATATTTTATATTTGTTGATGTGCTTATTGGGTGCTTATTATGTGCAATCCTACATTTCAGCTAACTGATATAGATTATTCCTATATATCTTTTTTATATTTTTTGTTCATGTCAATATCAATAAACACCTACACTAGGTTTAGATTTAAGGAGTTGGAAGGAAAACAAATAATAGTGATATATACATTCAGATTGATTTTGGTCAATATGAATGTTGAATGATTGGGTTTAATTAAAAAGGCCAAACTTAGTTTCCATTCAAAACATTGTGTTTAACATTCAAGTACCTTTAAGTTAAAATTGTAAATTAAAATTATTCTACTTATCTTTCCTAATGGGATAAATAATTCCACTGTCTCTCATGTGATTACTTTTTCAAATATATGCAAAATATACATCATCACCCATTTAATTAATCAATATGGTTTATTGGTCTTTTAGCAATTATAGTGCAAAATTACAAAAGTGTACAAGCTAAAAAGGAGTGAGAATTATCTATATTTTTTTAAGGAGAGCTAGATCCAGCAATGTTGTTTAGTCCTGGAGCTTGAACAATTTCTACAACATGATTATCTTCATCAAGAAACACAAAAAAAAATGTATATATTATTAGTGTAAGAATTTTACACAAAATGATGCAATGTGATTATTTGAAACTTAAATTATCTAGTATGCGCTAGCAAGAAAATAGAAGAAATTTAATTTTAATCTCCTTATGGTTTTATAGGCAATCAACTTAACTAAGGGCTAAATTCACACTTTTAATTTTCTCTGCTGATGATGAGATATGAATTGAACCCATAATTTCTTGTTAGGTGAGGAAATATTATCAATAAGTAAGTTATTAACTTGTGACAACCTACACTCTTTCTTTTTTATTCTGTACTAATGCATCCTATTCTGTACTAATGCATCCTTGGTTACCTCTATATTTTACATCTGTTGATGTCCTTATTGAGTACCTATTACATTCAATCCTATATTTCAGCCAACTTAAATGTTGTGAGGCTGGCATCTCTCGAGCTGAAGAAAATCTCGACATGCACATTGATGATGGTTCCACCTAGTAACGTCATCTATATGCAATGTTATCTTAAGCTTTTGGAGTTTTCTTGTCGATTTAGCTAGCTGCTTTTGGTTGGTAGATTGCTAATCGATTTATATGAATGAAACTTAAAATGGTCAATAACTGATGGTTATGAACCACATTACCATTTTAAAACTGTAATGCATCAATTTGCTAATTAATTCAATAACTATTATCTCCAGACATTCTTTTAGGTACCTGTAAACTGAGAAAAGGTTGAAGTTAATTTATTATCCATAAACTGAGACATTCTTTTTCTCCTAGAAAAGGTAGGATTATTTTGGCAGCTTGAAATCCATTTAGTTCCTTGAAGTTTGTTCAGAAAGATGGAATCCTTGTTCTTTAGTCAAGATCTTCTAGAAAAGCATCTATCTTCCACATCCACCAATAGATGCCTAAGAGAGATATAGCTTGCGAGAGATGCAGTGAGTAAAACCAAATGACTCTTAGAGTAAAAATATTAAAAAACATTTTAAAAAATTCTTAGAAGTACATAGAGTATAAAATAAAAAATACTTACAGAGAAATGGTAACATAAATCATCGCTAATAGTAGGTTTACCCTCAAAATTAACTGCATGCATGGTTAAATACAATATCTTTCAAGTTTAGGAAGAGCAAGAAATAAAATCAGATGGGTTATCTGTATATGTGAAATTCCTATATGAAATTAGAAATGTTCTTGATAATTTCTTGTTTGGAGAAGACCAAGAGGAAGTTAAAAAACCAATGTCTTCTACATGCATCCGAAGCATCCCTTGATACAAAAGAAAAAGGCAGAATTCAGATCTTTTCCCTTGTTCTTGGACAAGAAGAATTTAAAACAGGTAATAAATCATTAAGACTTGTGGCCTCACACCGATAAGCACATATGGATTTATTAGTCTACCACAAGAGCATAATTTGTTAATAAAAATAACAGGTTAATTTCCTAATTTACTTAACCATATAAGTTATGAATCAGTAGATTTGATGAACAAAATACTCTCACTCAGTTCTAGTAATTGTATCCTAGTGCAATTAATAATGTTACATAATCATTTTAGATATGGACAGGAACCTCCTTTTGCAACTTTATTCACAGAACTTCGTATTGTAAAGTAACAAAAAGGGAGAGGGGAATGACATAAATAGGACCCTTATTGTAATTGGACCCTACGAAGTCAACATTGTAAATATTTTCAAATAAATATGAAAAAAATATATGAAAAACATCCAAAAGTTAAGCTGGAATAGTACTTTAGCAATCTAAGGTGGAGATACTAGACGAAAAGTTTCAACTAGATTGGCCTCCTTTGGTTTGCATATGATGCTTACTTGTCTAAGGTTCTTTCCTCAAAAGCTGTGGTAGGAAATCTTAGTTCATTTTATTAAGAAGCAGAAGAGAATACAAGTTCAGATAACCAATCCTTTTCAGCTTGTATACTATACTTATCTCCCTCATTTGGCCTAGATGTTATCAGATGGTAGTTATGAACAACTCTCTTTTGACCAAGCCTATAAGCTCGACTTATGGCTTACCTTTCTACATAAGCTCGACTTGGTAGAATATAAAAGGCATGAAATTCTGTAATTCAAATTTCAAATTATTTGGATAGGATGCAAATGACTCCTAATGTTCTTTAAAAACAATGGAGTCATCTTCCTGCCATGTTTATAGAAACTGATCATTGATTAGAGTTACAAAGAAAATCCACCAATTCCAGTTTAAAACAATCTGATTTCAAAGCGTCTTATATTCCAACAAGCAAGACAATTCAGAAAATGGAAATTTTGATCACTAAGCTGCATCTTTAGCGTCATCAATCTAATTGCTCTTAATATTGAAAATTTTGGTAATGGAAATGGACCGACCATGTTGTATTGACATGCACGTGAGGATGAGTCTCTAGCAGCTCCAAGGGTAGTAGTAGTTCCCGATTTGCTGCTCCAACAGCGGCCATAAGCTAGAGTCTTTGTCCTCAGGCCATTCATATCTACACTTGAAAGTTTGTAAATGTATGGAGTTTGCAGAGAAAGGGAGAGAAATATGGATATGAAGTCAAAAAGAAATCCCTAGATCAGAGACTCTCAGTTTCATCTTTAGGGACTGATCACTAATCAGGGTTAGATTCACTTAGTTGCACAGCTCAATTAAGAAGAAAGCTCGAAAAAGGATTGTCCACTATTTAAGCTAATGTACATGATTTTGATTGGGATTTTTGTGGAAAGATTTCTTCATTGTGGTTACAATTTCTTCATTATAGAAAGAAACAGTTCTTTATTGTGAATGTAAAACCAAAGTCAAGAAACATAATTACCATCATCTGCAAGGTTCAACAAACATAAAGAAAAGAATGGTCCTGGCTTTAGCAAATCACCTCCCTCTTTATTAATTTCCTCTGCAATGCTCTCTGTCTCATCAACACCATTATTGCAAAGGTTCACAGTTTCATTTTCACATGCTTCACGGATTAGTTTAGTTGCAGGCACTTCATCGCTTGATTGTGCTATGGAACCCCTCATTTGATTTCTCTCACCAGGAGTCTCTATCTTTTTGAAGTTGTTCCTGTCAAAACTTTGATCTTTTCATCCATGCTCGGAACCTTCCTTCTTAGAAACAGAATCATTATGTCTTCCAGTATTCAATTTTGTCATCACTTTTTGAACTTCTCTTCTTCAAGACATAGGCGTTGTAATCGTTATCACTATCATTGTAACAAAGCTCAATAATTCCACTTGTTGACCATTAGGGTTTGTTCTGAAAAAATCAGAACTTTTACCTAGATTTATGTGTCACACCAGTTCGGTTAGAAAGCCAAGGATCTTATGGTGAATTCAATACTATTTTTATCTCATTCACCAGTAAAACTCAAATTATGAGTTGATCTTTCCAAGGTGGTCAATTTGGCTGATTAAACATGATTTAGGTGTTTGTCTTCAATTCTGGAATTTATTTGAACCATTTCAAGCTCAGATTTCACGCGTGGTTTTAAACCTTAGAATGTTAGAAATATTTTACCAGTTTCACTCAAAAGCCCTGAGTTTTTTGGGAGATATGCTCAAAATATCACAAGCTATCACCATTCACTGATTTTTCATAAATCTATCATTTTTATCATAAATTTTCTGACCATTGCATATATATATATTCACTCTATCACCTAATATATATATATATATATATATATACACACTTTATATTTAAAATATTCTAATCTCAACTTGGAAGATATTTATTTTTACCAAAAAGATTACTTGTAAAGCAATAAAAGCTGACTTATTATAAACCCATGAAAAGGATTTTTAAGTTATGAATTTGGTGTGTTTATTGTGATGGATCAATAAGGATATTTCTTATGGATTATTTTTTGGAAATGACAGATAGCAGATCTTTTATTAATTAATTGAGTTGCAGGTGAGTCCTCTTAAAATCATTTTTTGCATAAACATGTTTTCTAAAAGTATTTCTCAAATATTCATTTGATAAATGCTTCCTAAAAAACCTATTTTATCTGCATTTCTTTCACAGAAACAAGCATGAAAACATAGCCTTTTTGCAAGTTCATGACTTGCTTGAAAGCACTTATTGTGTGATATACGAAATTGAGGGGTAGTATTGAGCACTCAATTTGACGATCTCTAAATGACAAGTCCGCCAGACAAAGTATTATGCTTAGCCTGTCCCAATACTAGTATCTCTTGAACTAGTCCCAATACAGAGTGGCTGATGGCGGGCCAGGAATGCATCAGGGCAGACAATCGTGTCTTTCATTGCCCAAGCTTGATTTTGAAACATCCACCTCATTAGGAGGTTTAACCTAAGGGCAACTGACTCCCTTTCTTCCCTAACTAGTGGGTAACATTGATTAATAAAGTGTGATAAGGTATAAAATCATGTGCATACATATGAAGGGATAAGGCTGGTATTACTAGAACCCCTATGACGTTGTCTCTGCAGTAAAAGTGAATTGGATTACCATTATTAGAAACAATGGGTTTTCGAATGTAGCATTTCCGATTCACTCTTCATTTGATATGATTTTCCAAAAATTACATTTTTTGCAAAGTACTCATTTTTCTGAAAATAAATCTTTTACTGAGACTCTTTGAAAATATTTACTCGAAAATCTTTCTCTTGATTTGAAACTCACCTTGTTCAGAAAATGGAACAATAAGCACTAATGTAAAAAACAAAGAAAATACTTTACCTAAAGAATCAGTGTTAATATGAGACTATATGAATTAATAAGATAACTTTTATGTGATTCTGGAACATATTCTTTTCTAGCTCTTTTTTTAAGTAGAAATTTCAAGTAATTGCTATGTGTTATTCTTTAAGATCACTAACATAGTCAATTCATATCATAGATCGGGGACTTGATACACATTCAAGAGAAAATGGTGCTAGGGAGGGAGATGATTTACCACACTCCAGCGATACTGATAATGATCATTCTAGTAATGAAGATTTTGATGTTTAGTATTCCACTTATCTATTTGAATGGGATAAATAATTTGAGCTTCTATCGTAGGATTACTTTATCAAGCATATGCAGAATTCTCACTTGAATTACTGGTCTTTTAACAAGTCTCGTTCAAAATAACAATTGTACAAGCTAAAAGAGAGAATTACCTATGTTTTCTGGAGGAGAACTCAATTCAACAATGTCGTTCAAGCCTACACCTTAAATATTTTCTATACTAACCTCTACAACATCAGAAGAAAGACAAAAAAGATGCATATACTGGAGAATGTTTTACAAAATAAGGCAATGTGATTATTTGAAACTTAGATATTCTTGTGACAACCTAGATATTTCAAGGAAATAGAAACCAACATAGGTTACGATATCGAAAGTAGATTTAGTGTATGAATTAGAATATTTATAAATAGGATATGATTAAGCTTAGAATTTGAAAAGGATTATAACGGTTGGAATAAACCCAAAACATCATCTCGGCTTAATCGAACTTCGAAATCTCTTTTTCTAAAAATTTCTGGATTTAATCTTCGTTTAAAACTTTATTCTATCGATTTTTCTTACACCTATTTCCAAAAACTATATTATTTTCCTTAATGTTCTACTTTATTTTCTATATAATTATTACCATATATATAAGAATTGAACTGAGGATTTTTTCYAAATATGGTTTCTGCAAAATGGGATTAGAAATATATTTAATGTTTTCTAAAAAMCTTTCTTGGTCTTTGGTAAGAACACTTATAGAATAATCTGATGAATTAGAATTTTCAGAAGATGATGAAGTATGGATTCATCAATTTGAAGGACTTTTTCGGAAGATGATGATTTATAAGAGGTGGAATCATAATCAGAAAAAAAAAAAAAAACTAGAATATTGGCAATGTTTTCATAAATTTCTGGATCTAAATATAATTCACGGAGTTTTTGGGAAAATCTACAATATTTGGCATAATGTCCTTTTTGTTGACATTTGAAACATGTAACATTTTTGAGATTTGATGGAGGTGGATTTTGATTGGATTTTTTCGAATAAGAAGATTTTTTGGAATATTTTCGAGAAGGTTTTTTATAGAAATCATCAATCTGTTTTGAAGATTTCTTATATCTTTTATGATAAGATTTTTTGTAGGATTTTGATGAAGAAGGTTTACTACAATTTCCATTACAATGGAAGGATTTTTCTGGAAGATTTTCAAATTGTCTACAGAAGTCTCCTTAACTGCTTCTTAAACTGTTTGAGTTCTTTTTTTAGGGATTGCTGAAGCCTAATATCTTGACATAATTTTAATCCTTCTTTACTGATTTGGCTGATCAGATCTCCAAAGATAAACTGTTGATATGGAATGATTTTTTGATTTGTTTCTTCTCTTAATTGGTTCCTAACTCTTTATCCTAAGAGGTGAGGTAGGCCTGCAAGGAATTTCTCTTTCCAAAATGGTTGATTGGAATCTTCTCTAAGCATAAGCCTAGTGAGGAAAGTATTTTTATAATACTGAAATTCACTAAGTTTTCTACATTTGAGATTTGACAATAATTCGGCATTTTTGTCTTTTAGATGTGAAGAATCTCCAATGAAATGGAGGGAGATAGAAAGGATTAGAGTAGATACGGCATCAGATATAGGTTGGCCATTGGCTTCTATGATGAAGTTACCAGCTTCATTAGTTTTAACAGCATTAAGTATGTCTTGCTGCTGTTGAGAAGTGAGATAATAATCTCACCAACCCTTTAATTGGCCAGAGAAATCGGTGATAAGGAGCTCAGCTATGGCTCTATCCTCGGTTCCTATCTGGGTTTTATAGGCATTGGCTGCCATGGTCATTTGCTGGAGGAAGCTAATAATTTGATAATCTGATAAATTGTCTATGTTCCAATCATAAACAGAAGATGCATTGAAACGGTAATAGGATATGGGTTTTGCTATAGTAATATCTGGAGCAGTTGGAGTATTTGGAGCAGGTATTATAGATGACTGCCAAGTCATAAGATTTATGCTGGGAATTGATGAGGATTGGGATTCGAATTGTTCCAGTGATTGATCAGTGTCTGAAGAGGAATTTTCTTCTAACACATTAATCTTATTAGATTCAGAAGCAAAATTAGGAATAATTTTACTAGAGGTAGAGGATAAGTCTATACGACTTAATTGATCCTGGATAGCTCTAGAAAATTCTAATTTATTATCTCTAATAGTTTTTACACAACAATTAGAGATAGTGAATGGTTTAAAAACGGAATTTTTGAAAGATTTCTTTTCCATTTTTGAATAAGTAGATTCAGAGATGATAGACTTTTTAGGAATAACTGGTAAAGATTTTTCATTTCTATCAAGTTGTTTTCCCATAGTATTCAAATCTGTATTTGTAAAATTATTTTGATTTATAGTGTGCTTTGTATTTGTCAAAATATCATCAATCGGATTTTTGTAAGGAAAAGCTTCTATAGATTTTCCTTGATGATCTAATTTTATACCATGAAGAGGAGGGTGATTTCCTTGGATTTTGTGAGAGACAGAAGGTGATTGCCACTCTGGAGTTTTCTTAGATGGAGTTGTGATTGGCTGAATAGATGAAAAAGGATATTTAATTTTATTTGGAATGATATAATATATTTCAAACCAATCAAAAAATAAGATATGTAATTTATTGAAATTACAAAATCATAATATTTTTCTTGGATTTGTTTTTTTAAGAAAGGAAATTTTGGAAAGAACCAATTTCTTTAATCGGAATTTTGACTTGAATAAAAATCACTATGTAACATAGTTTTGTCTAATTAAAAATCTTTTGAAATCATATTTAATTCATGATGGGCATTTTCAGTTATTGCAGAAAATGATGGACTAGTATGTTCACTACCAGAAGGAGATATTGATTTCAGTATTTCAGAAGAATAATCGGCTTCATGAAAGGAATTTTTGAAAATTGTAGGTATATCTGATGTGGAATATCTGGAAAGATCTGCTAATGAAGCAGTTTTCTTAGGGTGATATATGATCGTAGGGATTTGGGAAATCCTTCCTAGATCTATGGTCTGAGATACGGAATTGTGATCTAAAAATCTTTTACTTGACATTTTCCTATGAAACTAAGTTTCACAAAACCATCTGAAAATTGGTTTATATTCCTAATCTTAGTATTTGGAGGGGATTGGACGAAATTTGTGGGAGGAGTAGCTCCTTCTAAGATCCATTCATCTGGTGGTTGGATATCCTTCCACTGGATTTGTTTTGGGATTACTAGATTGGATCTAGAGAGATCTGTTTGGAGTAGAAGGGTTTCACCTTTCTTACTCCAGCATCTAGCCTTAGTAGCAAAGGCAGATGGCATGGCTTTATAATGAACCCGATGCATCAATTCTAGCATTTAATAGTTGTAGGTTTTGATCTGGAGAACCAGAGATTTAAGAATATTGGGATCATCTAAAGATATAGTGAAATTTGGATAACAATCAAATGTAATCGGACCAGTACAGAGACTTGACTCGATTGAACTTAATAAGGAATAATCAAAGTTAAGGAATTTGGTGTCCCTAAGAACAGCTAAGATTGAGGTATTTAAACCCTCTTTTGCGAGAGATTTGATATCAATTTGGACAAGTCCTATGTGAAGGTACTTGTAATTTCTAGATCGGTGTTTTTCTAAAGATTTAGAAGAAAGAAGATGAAGAGATTCAAAGGGTTTTGACAATTGAATATCTTGTTCTTTGATTTTTAGAACATAATCGGATTTAAAAGGATTAAAAGCATATTTATAAACATGACCTTTATAATTTTTGGAATAGTCCAATTATCAATTGATTTTTCAAAATCTTCAATTATTAATTCTTCAGAATTTATCATTATCTTTGGATCTTTAGTAGATTTGGACACAAAACTACTTAATGAAGTAGATCTCTTAAAAAGATTCTCCATTTTTGAAATAAGTTCTAGATAGATCAAGATTAGATCTGGTGATCAATGTACTAGAGCAGGCAGGTCTCGTGCCGTCTCGTGCCTTCCTCAGCTTACCCTTGGAGCTCTTCTGTACAAAACACTCACCAGATGAGATAAGATCTACCCAGATTTTATTTCAGATCTGAATAGCCTCCATAAGAAAATCAACGCCATCATACAGCTCTAATGCCAAAATCACACCCGAGGATCGGAGAATGGCTAATAAATTCTAAAGATCTAATTATCAAAAATAGAGATCAATCAAATGATACAAGGAATATTCTAAAATTTCTTAAAATCAAAATTTATAAAAGTAGCAGCAAATAAATCATACAACATTTAAACATATAAGGTGGTAGAACGGGCCAATCAGGAATTTAATTAATGTAAACGGGTATTTATAAATGCATGAGGTAGGAGGCAAAGCCTTCCATATGCATGCAGGAAAATAATTTAAAAGAATTGGAATGTGTATATATATATATATGTAAGAACATATATGTAAGAAAACTTACATATAAAATCTTGAGATACAAACCTTGATCTGATCTTCAAAGAAGAGATCAAAGGGTGTTACAAGGATTTATGGAGGGTAGAAGGGAAGATTTGAGATGAGAGGTATCTCTCTCTATTCTCTATTCTAGCTCTCTATTTTGCCTCCTCCCACAATGAGAGAAGTGCCCCCTTTTATAGATCTAAGAAGGGGTATTTCTATAGTAATTTCGTGAGCGCTACAGTAAAAATCAGGAGCGCTATAGTCTACAGTGAATTTGTACAGTATTTTACAATAATTTTCTGCGTAGAGTGTTACAGTACTCTATCATATTTTTCTACAAGAATTTATACGAAGGCCTTTATCCATATATTATGATAAATTGACTTTGTCCAGTGCTGGTGAAGTCGCTAAATCTTCAGAGGACASAGAATTGGAGGATGTCGACAGATATATTGCAACAGTACCTGCTGCATTTCTTCTGGGTATTTCGCTGTTCCGAGTTTTGCTGCTAGCTGGGATATCTCTGATAAGAATTCTTTCTAGTCCGGTGTTATTGCCGGAGCCATGATTTATATATATGTTACTTTAATTGTTTTATTTCTAAACCTTTTCTAAAAACCCCAAAAACGCTTTGTGAACCATTTTGGCATTTTCACTAACCGATTGTTTTCTTTTTGATTCCAACCGTCAGATCATCCTTTTCTTGATTAAATCCCAGTTCTTTGATCAGCCACATTGCATAAGGGACATTTTCCATGCAATTGAGAGAGTATGTGTGCGCTTAGGTATCAACTATAGGAGAGTTTTTGGCCAAGAAATCCCAGCCAGTGGTTGCTGGTTGTGTTGTTCATTTGAT
This sequence comes from Rhazya stricta, assembly GCA_001752375.1. Classification (NCBI taxonomy): domain Eukaryota; kingdom Viridiplantae; phylum Streptophyta; class Magnoliopsida; order Gentianales; family Apocynaceae; genus Rhazya; species Rhazya stricta. The sequence goes on from MEJB01000102.1 coordinate 153,059, forward strand.
GTGAGTTGTGGCTAGATTATTTCCCATTTGTTTTGCATGTGAAGTGTTGTTCGAAGTTGGGGAATGTATCAGCTGAGGAATAGACACCTAAGGTAGTGATTTGTCAAGATTAGAAGCTAGGTACTTTGAGAGTTTGACAGCTGCCCATTAGGTGGCATTTTGCACATGGAAATGTCTCCCAAAACTGGCAAAGTAACCATGGTTTTCCTCTATTATCTCTGCCCGATTCTCACTGCTCTTTATCCTGAAACATCCACCTCATGCACTCTATAAAAAGAACATCAATTCCACTTTAAAACCCATGAATGACCAGAAACCCTCACCATTACGACCAAAAAGAAAATTAGTTTTCTTCGTTATTCCAAACAGCTAACAAACCATTTCCTGAACCAAACATTCAGCCTTTCTTTTAGCACAATCATTGCCTATCATTTCCTTCTCTTTTACATGTTGTAAGGCTCACATCCAGCCACTTCTTTATTATAATTTGTAAGTGAAAAATAGGGACAATATTGATTAACTTTTAGCATGCGTGTGTGTGCCATGTGGTACTGTGGTTAGAAGTAGTACATGTTTTTGCTTGGCTTTTGCATGAGTGATCTAAGACTATAATTATGATGTTCTAGGATATGAATATAAAGTTTTAGAATGCATTTCGGCTGGGGATCACATGTTACAACCACGGGATTCACTGAGCCTCGCTCATAAGTTTTCTCATGTTTTAGTGACAGGTCTGGGGATGACAGCTAGAAATATCATTCTGTCATAGAAAAGTGCTAGAACAGCATTACTATTTTAGTCTATTGCTTCTAGGATGGATTTTATTCTAAGTTATAATTGTATCTACAATTCTTTTAAATTGTACTTTCGCTGTTTATCATAGACTATATTGTTGGATTATAGAAGTGACTGTCAAGACAAGTAGCGTCTCTTTCAGCCCCAGTGTACCCTAGGGGACAAGAGGAGTTGCCATAAGTGCTATTGAGCATTAGGCTATAAGGTCTACAAGATTTTTTAGGTAATAGTCTTATTAGAACCTAGGTCATGATATGGGTGTTTAGAGCTTAGATTCAATTTAGCAGGATCTATGGATATAGTTGTAAGACCCTAGATGTGAGCATGGTTAGAACTTAATAAGATCAGATAGATCTATTTAATTAGGATATGTGCTTGATTAAAGTGAATATTGAAAAATCCTGAGAGGTCTTTGTGCTAGAAATTGTATGCAAATTTGTGACTGACATGCCTAGTAGTATTTTATCAGAGTTTGGATGATTAGTATGCAGAGATATGGCCCCTTAGACATGAACGGGTAGCCAACGTAGTACCACTGAACGAAAGGCAGAGGAAGGCCCCTTACGAACCGGACAATCCCAAATAAGGCTGAGACTGAACAGAGGGATGATTCAAGTAGACCTATGCCGACCAAGGAACCGACTATAGCCTGTGATTGGACAACATGACAAACTCGACGAAAATGGCTTTATAAGGAAGGACATTTAGGCTGATTCAGAACAGTAAGGAGGTGAAGCCCTAGAAACATTCCTGAGATTCCAACCTCCTGAATATTTTAGAGAAACAGAACAAGAAGATAAGGCAAAACAATGGTTGGAGCAAGTGGATGACATATGTCATACTTTGCAGTAAAATGAATGCAAGGAGAGTAGCATTCGCAGCCTTCAGACTGAGAGGATCTGCCGAAGAATGGTGGTCCAGAACTCGAGCAGTCTAGGAGAGACAAGGTGAGCTAATATATTGGGACAAGTTTGTAAAAGAGTTTGAGAAAGAGTTCATACCTATTTGATTAGTGAAAAGAGAGAGGATGAATTCCAGACCCTACAATAAGGAAGTATGATGGTTAGCCAGTATGCCACCAAATTTTAGAAGTCATCCCAGTATTCCTACAACTGATTGACATAGAGGAACATAAAACTCAGTAGTTCATCAAAGGCTTGCAACCTAAATTACAACAAGTTTTGGCGTCGATTCCACCGACCACATATCATGTTGTTGTAGAAGCCATAACTCGCACTGAACATAGTGATAAGATTCTGGAGGTAAAGAGGTGAAGTATAGGACAAGGGAGTTCTTTGCAGAACATAGTGATAAGATTCTGGAGGTAAAGAGGTGAAGTATAGGACAAGGGAGTTCTTTGCAGAAACACCCTAACGATAGAAGGTGGCAAGAACGTCCAGATAACCTCAAGAAAGGTAAGAATATTCCCCCACCACCCAAGCATTCCATGATAACATGTGAATACTTTGGCAGGTGGGGACATCAAGAAACGGAGTGTAGAAGGAAAAATAACTAGTGTGTCCCGTATGGAAGCTCTAAACACTTTGCTCATGCATGTCTGCATAGAACTGACCCTCCTCAGGGAAATTTGAAAGCCAGACTAGTAAGACCTCAAGCTCTACCAGCGAAAAGACCGGGAAGGCCTCTACTTAAGGATGAAGATTCCAATGTGGTGTAAGGTACCCTAGTAATCTCCTGAAGCTCAAATATTAGTAGACCATGGATCCACCATCATTCGTAGCACAGCACTGCATAGCATTCTTGCCTAATACTCGTACTGAATTGATGAGTCATTACTTAGTGAGTACTCTAGTAGGAGAAACCATAACTGCCGACGTAGTATACCTGGGGTGTGGAATTTTTGTGGGAAAGACTGTACTTCTCGAAAATTTGATAGCACTACCCTAAGGATTATGATGTAATATTAGGTATTGATTGGTTGTCTAGACATTATGCATATTTTGATTGTAGATCTAAGACTGTTAAGTTCAATCTGCTAGAGAGTATCGTACAATTATAGGGAGTAAGGGATAATTCTAGGAGTTAAGGCTAGAAAATTATTGAAGAAGGGTTTGACAGGGATATTTTGCTTACTTGATAAACCAATCATTAGGTATTGGGTAGATAAAAGAAGATGCTGATCACCGATTGCTTAGAAAGAGATAGGAGAAAAGCGCATCTGGAAAGATAATCAATTACGGACATGGAGGAAACATGTCAAAAGGTGAAGATAATCAGAGATCGATTATTGGCTGCCCAAAAAAGTTATGCTAATATCTAATGGTAAAATCTGGAATTTGAGAAAGGGTAATCAAGTGTTTCTAAAATTAAGCCCCACCACGGAATTTTCAATCACTCAAGGGGCGATAAGCTAAGTCCCTGACACATCAGACCATTTGAGGTTCTAGAAAGGATAGGGGAACTTGCATTCAGAAATAGCATTGCCGAATGACTTAACGATGATTCATTTCATGTGTTGCAACTCAAGAAACACAACCTATCACCGGATGACGGGATAAATGAGGTAGAAATCAAGTTGCATCCCAACTTGTGGTACAAAGAAAGGCTAGTATGGATATTGGAGTTAAGTTTTAAGAAATTATGGAGCAAAGATATTTGATTGGTTAAGGTTCAATAGGAACATCATGCGATTTCAGAAGTAACTTGGGAATCTAAGGATTACATAGGACAAAAATACCCTAACCAAATCTAGGTAAGTATGAAATTCGAGGACGAAATTCTCTTAAGAGAGGGAAAAAGTGATGACCCGGATATTTCGAGGAAATAAAAACCAACAAAGGTTACGATATCGTGAGTAGATTTGGTGTAAGAATTAGAATATTTAGAAATAGGAGATGATTAGGCCTAGAATTTGGATAGGATTATTACGATTAGAATAAAATCGGAATGTAATCTCGACTTAATCGGATTTCATAAATTCTTATTCTAAAAATGTCTGTCTTTGATCTTAGTTTTAAACTTCACTTTATCTATTTTTCTTATACATATTTTCGAAAACTCTATTAGTTTCCTTAGTATTCTACTTTATTTTCTATATAATTATATATATAGATATTATTTTATTAGTTTTATTTCTTAAACTTTCCTAAAAAACCCTTTGTAAACCCTTTTACATTTACACTAACCGATTGTTTTCTCTTCAATTCCAAATGTTGGATTGTCATTGTCTTAATTAAATCCCAACCCTTTGATTAACCCCATTGCATGAAGGACATTTTGCATGTCATTGAGAGAGTATGTGCGTGCTTATGTGTCAACTATAGGAGAGTTTTTGGCCAAGAAATCCCAGCCGTTGATTGCTAGTTGTGTTGTACGGTGTCATGTGAGTTGTGGCCGGATTGTTTCCTATMTGTTCTGCATCTGAAGTGCTGTCCAAAGGGGGGAGTGTACCAGCTGAGGAATGGACACCTAAGGTAGTGATTTTTTAATATTAGAAGCTAGGTAAGTTCAGAGTTTGACAGCTGCTCCTTAGGTGGCATTTTACACATGAAAATGTCTCCCAAAACCAGCAAAGAAAACCATGGTGTTTCTCTCCTATCTCTGCCCCGCCCAATTCTCACCCCTATTTACCTTGAAACATCCGCCCCCTGCACTCTATAAAAAAAACATCAATTCCACTTTAAAACCAACAGCATACCATAAACCCTTACCGTTACGAGCAAAAAGAAAATCAGTTTTGTTCCTTATTCCAGACAGCCAACAAACCATTTCGTTTAACCAAATATTCAGCCTTTTTTTTAGCACAATTATTGCCCTATCATTTCCTTCTGTTTTGCAAGTCTTAATGCCCACATTCAGCTACTTCTTTATTGGAATTTGCAGGTGAGAAATAGTGATAAAATTGATTCATTTTTAGCATGTGAATGTGTATGTACCATGTGGTATTGTGGTTAGAAGTAGTGCATGTTTTTGCTTGGGTATTGCGTGAGTGATCTAAGACCATAGTTATGATGTTTTAGGATATGAATATAGAGTTTTAGAATATGTTTGGGTTGAGTATCACATGTTACAACCTTAGAAAATATAGGATTTCACCATTATAGTTTGTTCCGGAAAAAACAGAATTGTAACCCATGGCTTGTCATAGCAGTCTTCATTCTTGGTATAAACTTGATTGTGACATATGGTTAGAAAGACACACATCTTAGGACAAATTCAGTACTAATTTTATCTGATTTTCACGCCTAAAACTCAGGTTATCAGTTGATCTTTGCAAGGTGATCAATCTGACAGATTGAACCAAAGTTGGGTGTTTGTCTTCAATTCTAAGATTTAATAGAACCATTTTAAGCTCCAATTTTGCATAGTTTTAAACCTTAGAATGTTAGAAACATCTTTTCACAAGTGTCACTCAAAAATGCTAAGTATTTTAGGAGATATCATCTAAATACCACAAGCTGTCGATTCATCAATTTCTCAAAAACCTATTATTTTTATCTTAAACTTTTCTGACATTGCACATATATATTCACTTTATCAATTATTATATATACAATTTAAATCTTTTAGTCACAGCACGGAAGATATTTATTTTTACAAAAGTGATTTTACTCGCAAAACATAAAAGCCAAGTTATTATGAACTGGGTTTAAAGTTATGAATTGAGTGTGTTTATTGAGATGGATCGCTAGGGATGTTTTTTGTGAATTTTTTTTAAGGAAACAACAGAGAGTAGATCTTTTATTGATTAATCAAGCTACAGGGGGTGCCCCTTAAAATCATTTTYTGCATAAACATGTTTTCTAAAAATACTTCTCAAATATTCAATTTATAAATCTTTTCCTGAAAAGCCTATTTTATCTGCATTTCTTTTACAAAACCAAGCATGAAAATAGAGCATGTGACTTTTATGAACTAAAAACTATTTTTGCAAATTCAACATTGAAAATGGTCCTCATGTGATTTACAGAATTGAAAAATAATGTTGAGTACTCAATTTGGCAATCTCTAAATAACTAGTTCAGCGGACAAAGTACTATGTTTGGCTGGTCACCAATGCGAGTACCTCGTGAACTAATCTGGACGACAGTATGAGAGTGAGCAAACCCTTGGCTGGTGGTGAATCAGGAATGCATTAGGGCAGATAGTCGTGTCCTTTGGTGTCTAGGATTGATTTTGGACACTTGTACCTTGGTTAGGAGGCTTAACTCAAGCGCGACTAACTCTCTTTTTGCCCTAACTAGTGGTAACATTGATTGATATAAGTGTGATAAGGTAGAAAATTGTGTGCATACGTATAGAGGGATATGGCTGGTATTACTAGACCCCCATGACGTTTTCTCTACAGTAACATTGAATTGGATTACGATCATTAGAGACCGACGAGTTTTCGAATTTAGAATTTCGGGCTCACTCATGACTTAATCTAATTTTCCAAAAGCTACATATTTTCTTAAAATACTTATTATTCTAAAAACAAGTCTTTTATCGAGACTATCTTAAAATGTTTACACGAAATTCATGCTCTTGATTTGAAACTCACATGAAACTCCCTAAGCTCTACTCATAAGTTTTCTCATGTTTTAGTGACAGGTACGGACTTTAAGGCTTCTGAATTTGGGGACGAGAGCTAGGAATATCAATCTATCATAGGAAAGTGCTAGAACAACACCACTATTTCAATCTTTGCTTCTAAGATGAATTTTATTCTAAGTTGTAATTGTATCTAAAATTCTTGTTAAATTGTACTTCTGTTGTTTACCATAGATCGTATCATTTGGAAGAATRGTACTGACTGCCGAGAGGCAAGCAACATCTCATTCGGCCCTATTGAACCCTATGATATAGCGGGGCGCGACAATTCTATCATGCAGTAACAAGGAAATAGAGAACAGACCTTTTCTTGATTTGGTTTTAATCTCCTTATGATTTTATAGGTCAACTTAACTAGAGGATAAATTCGCACTTTTTTCCTTTATTGAGAATCAAATATTCATCAAGCCTATATCTTCTCATTGGGAAAACACTATTAATAAYGAAATTATTTATTTATGATAATCTAGGCCCCTTTCTTTTTTATTTTGTACTCATGCATCCTATTTTGTCTGGTATTTTCTTTGGTTACCTCTATGCCACCTAGAATCCACCTCAAGGTATATTATTACATATACTCATGTACTTATGGGGCGCCTATGTGCAACCCTACATTTCATCTAACTTATATAGAAAATATTCATATATATCTTGTTTATATTTTTTTATTCATGTCAATATCAATAAAAATACTTACACTAGTTTTAGATCGAAGAAGTTGAAATGTAAGGAAATAATACCAATATATGCATTTAGATTGACATTTGTGGATATGAATATAGAAAGATTCGATTTAATATTTGAGTGTGTTAAGGGTAACATTGAAAATTAAAGTTATTCTACTTATCTATCTTGATGGAATAAATAATTGGACTGCCTCTAATGGAATTACTTTATCAAACATATGCAAAATGTACATCAATCATTGATTTAATTAATCATTGTGGTTTACTAATTTTGGACAATTCTAGTTCAAAATGACACAATTGTACTAGCTAAAAAGAGAGAATTACCTTTGTTTTTTGGTGGAGAACTCGATTGAGCGACATTTTTTACTCCTAGATCTTGAACATTTTCATTTTCTGAATCAGTCTATGACTTCAACATCTTCATCAAGAAACACAAAAGGGTGTGTCTATTGTCAGTATAAGAATGTGTAACAAAATAATGCAATGTGATTATTTGAAACTAAAGGTCTAAACTTGAAATATATTGGAGTTAGCCATTCATGCAGTTAATTTTGAGGGATTGACCTGCAATTAGAGATGATTTTTGTAGTCCATTTATTTCTAAGGATTTTTTATTTTGTAGTCCATTTATTTCTATGAATTTTTTAAATGGTTTTTAATTTTTTTTACTCTAAGAGTCATTTTTATTTACTCATTGCATCTCTAGCAAGCTATATCTCTCTTAGTGTCCATTATTGAATGTGGAAGATATATGTTTTTTAGAAGATCCTGACCMAAAAATGCAAGTATTCAAGGTACATGCACAAATATCAAGGAATTGAATGGATTTCAAACTTTCGAAACAAAGCCCACTTTTACTAGAGGAAAGGGCATATAATAAATTAACTGCGACATTTTCTCACTTTACAGAAACCTAAAGAATGTCTGGAGAGTATAACTATCGAATTAATTAGCCAAATTGGTGTATTGCAGTTGTAAAATGGTAATGTGGCTCAACATTAGTTATTAACCTTTTCAAATTTCATTCATATGAATCCGTCAACCGTCCACCAGCCAAAAGCATCTACCTAATCTGCAAGAGAAGCTGCAAAAGCTTACAATAACATTACATATAGATCACATTAGTAGGTAAATGGAATCATCTTCCGCATACATGTTAAGTTTTTCTCAGCCTGAGAGATACTACCCGCACAACATGATTTAATTCATCGAGATACCGTTGCCAGCTTAAAAAAAAAAAAAAAATGTTGCAAGCAAAGAAACTTATGGAGTTAGAATGCTCACTGACGGATACTTCATAAATACAACAAACTTACTCATCACATAATGAAGAGATTATTTTATTTGGCGACCCCAAACTGGCAGCTCAGTAAATGATTACTTGAACCTATCTTCTTTTGCACTACACAAGGCTCCACTTATATCACAGAGGTTTCACACATCTTGAATTATAGCTTCTTGTACTTCAGCTACAAACTCAAGATAAATTGATTCATTGCTTCAGACACCTAAATACTCGAAATCTTGTAACCTCATAATAAGAAACACGAAACGAAACGGTACCTGTGAAAGGAGTTATTCGACAAGTCTCCGGCAGAGGGAAACCGTCAAGACACCCGGCAGGACAGAAGAAATTATCGTGGAGCGATCCTGAGCCATTTGCTGATGAGTAACGGTATTTTCTTGTATCTCACTCAAGGTGTTCGACAAATGCTCCCAACTAAGGACTTCCTTTTGGTACCTTTGTATGAGCTTGAGCAGAGCAGATTTCTTCCATTGGCAGAGGTTCCTCGCTTCCAGCCCCGGATCTGGCGGTGGCAGTGCTGAAACTGAGCTGGTAATCGTTTGGTCCGGGCTAGAAAGCTTCTTCCGCTTGTACCCAAACCCATCGTCGTTGATAAGCTCCCAGTCTCCTTCATCTTCCGAATGCTGTTAGTTAAGCATGGGTAAGAGGTGGAAATATTAGCATAAGGATGTTTTGTTTCCCAAAATATAAATTTATTTAATTAACGCACATTAAGGCTCTGTTTGGTTCAAGGAGTTTAGTGAGGAAAAGGAAAATAAGGAAAACGAAAAAGAAATTCTTGAGAAAATTAAAGTTCACATATTGTTTCGCTAACTAAAGAAAATGCTAAGGAAAAAGAAAATGATTCCTAAAAGGTGATTTTATCTTGTTTGGTTTGAGGAATTCGGAGTGGAAATGTAAAGGAAAATAATAAAAAATAATAAGGATAAAAATATATCTAATATTTTATTTAATTATTTGTAAAAATGAAATATAACTCAAACTTAAAATTTTATGCAATAACATCAAATTATGTGTTTTAATTAATAAGTTTCTTCAATTCATTTATAAAAGTTATGAACTCAAAATGGTTTCACTTTGATTTTACCCTTAGCCTCAGCCCCTTTATAGCGCTCAATCAGAATAAAAAATTATTAATTTCATAAAAAATTAACTATAAACAAATATTAAGACACAATAAGAAAAGTATGGTAAAATATATTATATTCTAATTTTTTGACCTTTCTTAAATGATAAAATTAATATCATTCATCACCATATTTATTAAGAATTAATCTTCTATTTTTAAGCTGAATAAAGAAAAAAGCATAATAATAATAAATATCTTAAACAATTAGCTGTAAAAAATTAAAAAAATTAAAAATTAAACTAGTCGACACTTGGACTAGCCAGATTATATCACCAACGCTAGTTACACTCGACATTCAGGCCACGCGCACGGGTTTTAGTGTGTCTGAACTCCGAGTTTGTGAATTTTTTTCATTTTCTTAATCAAGACTTTTCAGGCTAAAACTTTTCACATTTAAAGAAAAAAACATCATATTTTTGGACTTAGATCATAATGATTATGACCTTTGATTGAGAAAACTTTACACAAAAACTACAAATCGATTTTTAAATTTGAAAAAATGGATTTCTCTTAGAGAATTTAAAAGGGGGAGAGAAAGTGATTCGAAGAACATAAAAAACTTTTTTTTTAAAAGAGGGGTTGGAGGGGATGGAGCGATATGGGTCAAATATATCATTACGTTTCGGTAAAAAGTATGCTATGTTTTAGGAAATTTGAAATTTTAAAAAGAAGATAAAAATAAAATATAAAACTAATATTAACTTAGACTAGCGTCACGCGGGGGGGGATCACCCTGCAATATAGTTCTGTAATTAGGCCACAGCAGATTTTGACGTGGCGCAAATCTTTGCCTTTTGTTGGAGGCTTTTTTAAGCTTTTTCATTAATACAAAAATTTAAAGCTAAAAAATTACATTTTTTATATAGCAATCAAAAGATTTTCATAATCTTTAATAAAAATGAATACAAAGCTGGTAAATCAACTTTTCTAAAATTCAAGAAAACGAGCGATTGTTTGCTAGAGAGAACATGGAAGAGAGGTGGGATCGAAGAGATGAGAAATAGAGAAATTACAGATTTGACGAATCAATGAAATTTTCCTTTTATATAAGGATTAATTATATGCGGATATTTGGTCAAAATGGTGTGGTTTAACGATAAGTAAAAATTGCAATGCACTTAGTATGTTTAAATTATTGTAAGATTTTTCACTCCCCCTTCAAAATGTATTAAATTACTTAATTTGATAATGATAATTAAATGTATATATATCAATAATCAAAATTTCATCACATAACAATTTTATAAAAGAAAACATTGTCTATATACGTATAGTAATATACATATATATATATATATATAGAGAGAGAGAGAGAGAGAGAGAGAGGATAAATTGAATAATGAAATGCATTTCTATTAAAAAAAGAAAATGAACCAATTTTATTTTTTAAGAAATGAAAAAAAAGGCTTCTTCGTATTTTTAGGCCAATTACAACTTTATGTTACTTTTCCTTTTCATTTTGTTTTCCTCACCAAAGTGTGAGGAAAACCTTTTTCCTAATTTTCTATTATAGATCTCTTGAGCTCTTTCCCTCTTTTCTTTTATTCATTATTTTCCTTAGCTACCAACCATGAGAAAAGGTTTTCTAAGAAATTGCTTATCCTTTTCCCTAGCAAAATCCAAACGGGGCCTAAACATCTCTCCACCAAGAAATGGYTTGTTATCTATTTCCGTTACTAGATACTAGATACTAGATGATTTAACACATCATCACATTGCATTATTTTATAAAACATTCTTATACTAACAACATATACATCTTCTATGTGTTGCTTGATGTAGATGATGGTATTGTAGAAGTTGGTTCTAAAAATATTCAAGAACCAAGAGTGAATAACATTGCTCAATCGAGTTCTCTTCAAGAAAAGAGAGGTAATTCTCTCTTTTAGCTAGTACAATTGTGTCATTTTGAACTAGAATTTTTCAAAAAAATAGTAAATCATAAAAATTAATTACATAGATGGTTGATGTCTATTTTGCATATTCTTGATAAAGTAATCATATGAGAGACGGTCCAATAATTTTTCCCATCAAGATAGGTAAGTGGAATAATTATAATTTATAATTTTACCCTTGATATACTCAAATATTAACCCAATTTTTTGAATGGAAACTAAGTTAGGCCTTTTAATCAAATCCACTTTCTACATTCATATCCACAAAAGTCAATCTAAATGTGTATATCTGTAATATTTCTTTTCCTTTCAACTCCTTCAATTTAAACCTAGTGTTTTTATTGATATTGACATGAAAAAAATATATAAACAAGATATATAGAAATTTTTTGATATATAAGTGTGCTGAAATGTAGGATTGCACATAATAGGCACCCAATAAGCACATCAACAAATGTAGTACATATAGGTGACCAAGGAGAATGCCAAAAAGAATTGGATGCATTAGTAGGAACAAAAAAAAAAAAAAAGAAACAACGTAAATTGTCACAAGTTAATTACTTACTTACTAATAGTATTTCCTCACCTAGCGAAAAGTTATGGGTTCGATTCATATCTGATCATCAACGAAGAAAAATTGAAGTGCGAATTTAACCCCTAGTTAAGTTGATTGCCTATAAAATGATAAGAAGATTGAAATCTAATTTCTCTATTTTCTTCGTAGTGCATACTAGATGATTTAAGTTTCAAATAATCACATTGCATCATTTTGTAAAATATTCTTATACTGACAATATATACATTTTTTTCTACTGACAATATATACATTTTTTTCGTGTTTCTTGATGAAGGTGATGATGCTGTAGAAATTGTTCAAGCTTCAGGACTAAACTATAAGATGTCTTTAATACACACCTAAAAGTGGTCCACATATTATTTAAGCAATAACCTAATTTTCTCCCATTATAAGTTAGATAAATATGATGGAATCCTTATTCTATTATGATTAGATCTTAAAAGATATTAGGTAGTTTCTTTGATGGTAGAAACTCTAATAGTAACCACCTTATGAAGGTCCCCTAGCTTACCTATATACATGCCTATGACAACCATCGGTGTGGTGTTGTTCCTGCTATAGAAATAGGCTAGAATTTTACTCATATCTAAAGTTATACTACTATAGCATTTAATTGTTACCAATTGAGAGTTGTTGATTGATAAACGGTTACGAATTACAAATGTTTCAAACTAAGATCTTACTCATTGAACTTGTGAACTTAAACAATGATGGTTGAAGGTATGTATTCGTTTAATTTAGTATTCGTCGTCATGGCTTTTATTTGTGTATATTTTACAGCATGTGGTATCAAATCCTGCCTTGGGTGATATTGTTCAGTTTTGACTGCATGTGATGATCTATTTTGTTACATCAATTATTATATCCATATATATATATATATATATATATAGGAAAATCCTAACAAATATACTAGGTAGTATGGTGTAATATCAAAGATATCAAACCATCAGAGAACTAAACCTTAATTACCATTACCATTCATTTATAGCTCTAATATTTATTTAGTCAACAATTATCTSAGGTGAAGAATTATCAAATCAAGATATCCTAGCTTTATTCTAAATGAGAAGCACAAATCAATATCGAAGAAGATTCAATAAAAAAAAAAAGGTCTAAGATACATGAGTGTACCTATCCTTCAACTATGTTTTCTAACCGACACTCCCAAACTAATATATCATGCATTGACCAATTAGACTCAATAATTTTGCATATACTTTCTCAAGACATACATAACCCATTCCTCTAAGTAATTAAGCTATATCTCTATACTTAATTCAACCTAGAATAATGCAATAAGTTAATAGTCCACCAAGATTGTGCAAATCATGTAAATATATCTTTATTTTACACGCAATTCATGGCACAAGTTATTTGACCTAATTGTRTAAGTCCTATCTCTAAGTGCCTTATATAATATTCGAATTAATTAAATTATTATTAAGCATTCAATGATAATAATCACAATAATAAGGCCTCAATATCAATGATATATCGAATAAGGAACAACGTTTTAGTCAAATAACATAGACCAGAATAGGTTACATCATGATCTTAGAACAAAGAAATTAGTTCCACATGGTTTAAATAGAAATAACTATAAATTGAAATCAAAGTTAAGAAACATTAGGAAGGTACACAAAGCACGCCTAATCTTCAATTTGCTCATCTTCTTCTTAGCCAAAAATGCTCTTCTCAGTGCTCCAAAATAGTCCCAGAAGTTCCAAATACTCAATACCACTTTTTGGTCTAAATAGTAGCTATTTATAGCTTTCAAAAACTCTTAAAAGGGACCAAAAATACCAAAAATATGACAAAGCCCCATTATCCACAAATCGGCGCCAATTTGAGCTCACAAGTTGGAATATGTGTTGTTTTGCCTTCTCCCAACATCATTTTGCCTTTGTATTGAAATTYCAGAAATGTAGTTCACAATCATGAGCCATTTTGAAGCCAAATCGGGGCCGTTCTGAGCTCTCCTTTTCAATATCCTTGTTTCCAAATGTCTCGCGGACTATAGTCCCAAAAATCATCATTTTAATACCTACAAGGCCAAAATTGGAGAGTTATGATATATTTACCCTAAAAACATATTTATATCTATATTTCAATGAATTTCCTCCTCAAAAACCCTAATGTGTATGGATATGAAAATGATATATTAGCAACCTCCATATATTTTGTTAGCGTTTAACCTTAGATAATCATATGTTCTAAAGAGACCAATGTTTTATCCATTTTTTGATGTTTATGCTGTTAAAAATTTTCTAATTGGAAAGAGAAAGTCATTCTCACTTTAGCATACTTTGATTTTGATATGGCGCTTCGTATGGATGCACCACCAGTTCCCACGAAATCAAGTGATAAGGTTGCCTATGCCCAGTGGGAGCGATCTAATAGCTTGAGTTTGATGCTCATTAAGGCCCACATAAGACAAGCTATTAGGGGTTCCATCCCTAGTTTCTCTATAGCTAGACCTTACATAGAGGCAATCGATGCACAATATGTAAGCTCCGACGAGGCTTTGTCCAGCATCCTAATGAAGAGTCTCTCAAGATTTTACTTTTGACAAAAGTAGATCTATGCCGAGCATATTATTGAGATGAGAGACATTGCTGCTAAGCTCAACTCCCTTGAGATTGAGATGTAAGAGTCATTTTTTTTGCATTTTATTCTCAAATCCCTTTCTGGAAAATATAGTCAATTTAAAATTTCCTATAACACACATAAAGATAAAYGATCTATAAATGAACTATTGACCATGTGTGTTCAAGAAGAAGAGAGGTTGAAACATGAGACAGCTGAAAGTTCTAACCTTGTATCTCATGATAAAAGAAATGAAAAGATGGCCAAACATGTTCTTGTGAAAATGAAAGACGATGACACTTGTCATTTCTACAAGAAGAAGGGGAAGAGACTTCCAGTTCACTGGACTTAGTTTTAGATAGTCCAAGCCTCCTTATGTTAATTCTCTTCTGTAATTGTAACCTATTTCGATATTTAATATAAAAGTTGGTTGGGAACTTAAGAAGACAAGGCAAGCACTTAGCTTAGTTCAGCCTTTTAGAAAAGTTAATATCGAAACAGATAATTCCAAATGCCCTCAGACAGATGCCACTGAACATTGGAAGAAAGATTACTTGAAATATAAGAAATGGCTTGAGAAGGAAGGTAATCTCACTTTTGTGTGTTATGAATCTAATTTCGCTGAAGTTTTTGATAATACATAGTAGATTGATTCTTGTTCTGCAATTCACATTGCCAAAACTATGTAGGGCTTTCTAACTCTAACGAAGCCGATGGGAAGTGAACAACACTTCTATTATGGAGATGCGTTCAGATGTGGAAAGAGTAGGGACTTATAGGTTTATTTTGAAGGATAAATTTTCATTAGATCTTGAAAATACTTTTTATGTTCCATCTTCTAGTAGAAATTTAGTTTTAGTTTCAAATTTATCGACCATTGGATATTGTTTTACTTTTCAAAAATCTACCGTGAAACTTTTGGGAAGAAAATAAAGTTGTTGGTTTTGGAACTTTGGATGGAAATTTTTTTAAATTTGAGTTAGATGCCAAATTTGAATACAACATTTTAAAAGAAATTGGCACTATGCGATGTATTATAAATGAGAACTCATCAAGTCTTCAGCACAAGAGGTTGAGATATATCTCTATTGAAAGAATTAAAAGGCTAGTCAATGATAGAGTATTAGAAACTCTTGATTTTTCTGAATTTACGACTTGTGTGGACTGCATAAAGGGAAAGCAAACCAACAACTCCACTAATGATGCCAAAAGAGGTTCTCAATTACTTGAGATCATACACAAGATATTTGTGGACTTTTTTCCACCCCTTGCGTGAATGGTGAGAGGTATTTTATCTCTTTTATTATTGACTATTCAAGATACATGTATCTCTATCTTTTATTTAATAAATCTGAAGCACTTAATGCTTTCTAAAGTTTTAAAAATAAAGATAGAGAAACAAAAAAGAATTTCCATCAAAATTGTAAGATCTGATAGGGGTGGAGAATTTATGGTAGGTTTCCAGAAGAGGGACAAGCTAAAGTTTCATTGTCTGAATTCCTTAAAAGTAAGGGTATCATTGCCCAATACACCATGCCAGGAACACCTCAACAAAGTGATGCAGCAGAAAGAAGGAACCCTATACTAATGGACATTGTAAAAAGTATGATTAGCAGATGAAGTTTACCCTTGTCTTTTTGGAGTGAGCCTTTAAGACCGCTATATATATTTTGAATAGGGTTCCATCCAAAGCTGTCCTTAGGACACCTTATGAATTATATAGGTTGGATGGAAACTCAATTTAAAACATTTACACATTTGGGATGTCCAAGTGAAGTAAGGGTATAAAACTCACAATTAAAGTAAGTTGGATAAACGTACAATAAGTGGTTACTCTATAGATTATGCAGTTAATTCCAAGGAATATAGGTTTTATTGTCCATCTCATACTCCAAAAATTTTTGAAGCTAGAAATGCTAAATTTCTTGGGAACATGAAGAAAGTAAGAAATGTATGACTCAAAGGGTGGGACTTGATGAAATAAGGGAACTACTTGTGGGCCCATGAAATGGGCAACTTAAATGTTGCTCAATCTTAGGAAATGGTTGAAGAGCAACAAGTTCTTGAACCACCACACATGAAGGAACCACATCAAGAACAACCCATTTTGCCTTATTCGATAGTGAAGATATTCCTGAACTAGAGGTAGTGAGAAAATCAGCAAGAATATGGAAACCAGCAATTTCTAGCGGTATAATTGTATATCTCCATGAATCTGATTATAATATTGGATTAAAGGATGACCAATATTCATTTTCACAAGCCATGAGTAAAGAAAACTCTACAGTTTGGCACGATGCAACAAAAGATGAGTCGGAATATATAGCTAAAAATAAAGTTAGGATCTCGTTAAGTTATCAGAAGGAGTCTCTCCAGTAGGATCTAAATGGGTCTTTAAAATTAAAAGAGATTCATCTAATAACATAGTAGAATCATATGAATTTGGACTTGTAGCAAAGGATTTTGCTCAAAAGAAAGGAATTGACTACCATGAAACCTTCTCTCAAGTCTCAAAGAAGGATTCATTTAGAGTAATCATGGCATTAGTAGCTCATTTTGATATAGAGTTACATCAAATAGAACTGAAAACAGCATTTTTAAATGGGGATCTTAAGGAGAAGGTATACATGTATCAGACTAAGGATTTTTGTGATAACGATAAAAGTCACATTGTTTGCAATTTAAAGAAATGTACTTATGAACTAAAAAAAGCTTCCCGCCAATGGTATATTAAATTTCACAACATTGTTTCTTCATTTGGATTTACAGAGAACATTGTTGGTCAATGTATATACCTAAAGATTAGTGGGAGCAAATATATTTTTCTAGTTCTATATGTGGATGATATTTTACTTGCAAGTAGTGATTTGGGACTATTACATGAGACTAAACAATTCCTTATCCAGAATTTTGAAATGAAGGATATGGTGAAGCCTCCAATGTTATTGGCATTGAGATTCACAGAGATAGATCCCCAGAGAGTACTTGGATTATCTCAATAGGCCTACATTGAAAAGATTCTGGAGAGATTCGAAATGAAGAACTGTTCATCTATTATAGCTCCCATAATGAAAGGTGATAAATTCATATTAGAGCAATGTCCTCAAAATGCATTGGAGAAAGAGAAAATGAAAAGAATTCCTTATGCTTCACTTATTGGAAGCCT
Source organism: Rhazya stricta (assembly GCA_001752375.1). Classification (NCBI taxonomy): domain Eukaryota; kingdom Viridiplantae; phylum Streptophyta; class Magnoliopsida; order Gentianales; family Apocynaceae; genus Rhazya; species Rhazya stricta. Next base: position 170,758 of record MEJB01000102.1, read on the forward strand.
AGTGTATGCTCAAGTCTGTACTAGTCCTAATATAGCATTTGCARTGGGAATGCTTGGCCAATATCAAAGCAATCCTGGTCTTGATCATTGGAAACTTGGTAAAACGGTTTTAACATATTTRCAAGGAACCAAGGATTTCAAGCTCTTATATAAACACTCTAGGTCCTTAGAGGTGATTGGATATTCATATTCAGTCTTAGGTGGATGTAAAGACACTGGTAAATCTACTTCATGATGCATTTTTCTTCTTGTCAGAGGAACAGTGTCTTGGAGAAGTATCAAGCAAACCTTCACAATGGAAGGTGAATTTATAGCATGCTATGAAGCTACATCATAGGTGAATATTATTTTTGGCCTTGAGATTGCTTATTCTATTGCAAGGCCATTGAAGGTCTTTTGTGACAATTCACCTGTTGTGTACTTCTCAAAGAATAATAAAAGTTGCAGTTAGAGTAAACATATTGACATAAAGTATCTAATGGTTATAGAGTATGTTAAGAAGCAAGATTTGCCTCTTGAGCATATTACCGCCACATTTATGATTGTTGATCCTATGACTAAAAGATTGCTAGCTAATCTTTTCATGTTTCATGTAGTACACATGGGACTTACAAGCTCAATTTAGATTTGCTTCTATGCTCTCTAGTTTTGTCTAGACAATAAAGTTTCTTTCTTTTACATGACTGCTTGCATTCGATTTTTCATGTATTAAGTTGTCATCATTGGATCCGTGAATTTGGACCCTGAAGGACTTATATTAAGTTTATTCATAAAGTTTTAATGCTTGATTAGAATTTATTGTACAAAGTAATACATGGAAGGAAGTGTCTGGTGAAAAAAACATAACCGTCATGATTCTTTTATTAATATGTTCTGATTAAGTTATTATTGCATAATCATCTTCGTTGATTGAGTGACTATGACGTTTATGGCCATAAGACAAGTTTGTCACTAATTAAGACTATCTGACTTTGGTATGTGTGCCAAGTGAGAGAATGTAATATGTTGTCTTTAATAAAGACCGAAAAGTGACCCACATATTATTTAAGCAATCACCTAATTTTCTCCTATTAAATAAGGTAGATAAATTTTATGAAATCCTTAATCGGTTATGATTAGATCTTAAAAAATATTAGGTAGTTTCCTTGATTGTAGGAATCTCTAATAGTAACCATCTAATGAGGGTTCCTAGCATACCTATATATATGCCAGTGACGACCATCTGTATGGTGAATAGGCTCGAAGCTCACTCATATCTAAAGTTATATTACTAAGCACTTAATTGTTACCAATTGAGAGTTACTTATTAATAAAGGGTTATGGATTACAAAGATTTCAACCTAAGATCTTACTCATTGAACTTGTGTACTTGAACAATGATTGCTGAAGGTATGTATTCATTTAATTTAGTATTCGGCTGCCATGGTTCTTATTTGTATATATGTTACAACATGAATGACATTGTTGGATGCATCTCTTCTCCAAAAAATAGAGGTAATTCTCTCTCCCTTTCAACTTGTACAATTGTTTCATTTTCAACTAATGATTATTTAAATAGATGATTGATGTATATTCTGTATATGCTTGATAAAGTAATCACATGAGAGACGGTCCAATTAGTTATCTCATCAAGATAGATAAGTAGAATAAATTTAATTTATAAAATTACCCTTAACGTACTCGAATATTAAACCCAATGTTTTGAATGGAAACTAAGCTAGGCCTTTTTAATTAAACCCTATCTTTTGACATTCATATCTACAAAAGTTAACCTAAATATATATATCGGTATTATTTATTTTTCTTCCAACTCCTTCAATCTAAACCTAGTGTTAGTGTTTTGATTGATATTGGCATGAAAAAAAATATAAACAAAATATATAGAAATTTTTTCTATATAAGTTGGTTGAAGGATTGCACATAATAGGCACCTAATAAGCACATCAAAAGATATAACATATAGAGGTAACCAAGGAAAGTTCCAAAAATAATAGGATGCATTAGTACAAAACAAAAAAGAAAGGGAATAGATCGTCAAGGTCAGGGTCTAATCCTAGGTTTCTTTAGTACACTAGCTTAGCGTATTCAGGTCATAACTTAGGTTTTGCTAGATCAAATTGAGCATGTGGGTCTATAAAGATTCCTGAGATCCTATGGGATATAGTCATGTGCTTTATGGCTTTTGGAGCTTCCCAAATTTCCCCCAAATTGATTTTAAAAGTCAGTATTGAGTCTACTTTACTCTCCCATTGTCCAGATTGACAGGGTTGGGCTAAATCGGTCATATCTCTAGTTTGACTCAACCAAATTAGGTGACATTTATATAAAATTAATCATCTAATCATAGGATTTTTCCAAATACCAATGTCTTTAAGTGGTAGTGTCCAGGTTGTTCGTAATTAGGCTCATACAATAATGTTTCTCACCAGTCGGGCAGTTTGAGTGAGGTCCAAATATTCAATCACTCCCAGAGTTCTAGTGATTCAAATCCAGTAAATAAGGTGCCATTTTAACCCTTGATTATGAGGATTGCGCCACTATAATTTTATGTGATGTTCTGGGAAACAGATTATGCTAAAATTACTCCAAACTATGAGTTAAAGTCCAAATCAGTAAGCCGATTTCAACACATCAAACATACTCCATTTTCTTTAGCCTATTTCCAACCCACAATCAAGAACAATAGGCAATCCAAGTTCTGTCATATATTTCATGCTACTCAAGATAACTGATCTTCAAGATTTTCCTTTACATGTGCAAAATATATTAGTTGTAACACTCATAGCATGTATTTCAACAACTAGTCATCAACATCCATGGCATTTTCTACCATGAAATCCAAGTCCTAACTGTTTAAAAGTTAAATGTCCAAGAGAAAGGAAAATATAAGCTCTTATCTTGATGTTTTAGGTGATTAAAAGGTGGAAGATTAGGCCATTTGTTGGATGTGGTCCTAGAGGGAAGAGATTTGCAAGTGAGTGGAGTCTTTAGCTGTCCAAAATGCAAATTAAGTTCCTTCCTAGAGTGAAAAGGTTGAGCTACAGGGAGGATGGTGTTGCAACGGCGCAAGTATGGATGAGGTGTTCGAGTGTATGAGTGAGAGAAATGAATGAAAGTCCAAGTGAAGTGAGTGAGTGATGGAGTGATCTGCTAGGACTAATACAAGAAGAGGTAGGAGTAGTTATCACAAGGAAATGGAAGAGGTGAGTTGTACTTTTGCATGGAGGGGTTGTGCCAAGTGTATGGGTGATCAATAGGATATCTGAAACAAAAAAAGGGAAAAGAAAGGGGAGAATTCGGTCAAGGGCTTAATGGGAGATTGAAGACCCAATTGGGTGGAGCTAGGTAGGAGAATTAGAAATTTTTAAGACAATGGTGGGGTTGCATGGCTAATCTAGGACAACTAAAAGGTAAGTAGAAGACAAGAGAAAAGAGACTTCAGTGGTCAAAGATTGGAGAGAATCGACCAAGGGAAAAACAGGAAGAAAGAAAAATGAGAGAATAAAGGAAATGTTGAGGTACAGAGTTGCATAGCTCTTGGAGGCTAAATGTAAGGTAGATAAGTTATTTAATTGATATTTTTCTTTGGTTCAAGACATAGGATAATCTTGATTAATAAAGAGAAAATGCATATAGAACAAGAAAGCTATCTTGGTGATACCTTACTGGAATAAAAATGCAAGTGTAGGCATCATAGGATTTTCGGTCAAGATACGAAATAAAATAGGAATGGAATTAAATAGCTAATTACAAATGTGTGATCATGAGATTAGGACATGAGGATTAAAATTAGTCAAAGGAATAGAAAGAGCGAGAGAGAGAGAGTCATGTGATTATAATTTTAGGAAATGATTCCATATGAAAAAATTATTTGCATGCATGCATGCTACTCAGTCCCATACATGGCTGAATGGAGTATTTGCTTAATAAAAAATCACAGTTGTAAAATTACTCAGAGTTGTAATTAGGTAAGGCTGTTATTTTAGAAGAGTGATCGCACGTTGTGAATTTCTAACTCTCAGCACCGAAATCTAATGCCTATAATACACATTGTTTCTAAGGGTCTTACATTTTCTCTATTGATGCCCAAATAAGAATCGAACCCATAAATTCTCGTTAGGTGAGGAAATACTATTATTAAGTTATTAACTTATTACAATCTAAGCTCTTTCCTTTTTATTATGTACTAATGTATCCTATTATTTTTGACATTTTCCTTGGTTACCTCTATATTTTACATCTGTTTATGTCTTTATTGGGTGCCTATTGCATTTCAGCCAACTTAAATATTGTGAGGCTGGTATATCTCACACTGAAGAAAATATTTTCTCGACATGTACACAAAAGACAGTTCCATTCACTTCGTATTGTGATCTATATGTAATGTTATTGTAAGCTTTTGGAGTTTCTCTTGTAGAAGTAGGTAGATGCTTTTGGTTAGTAGATTTCTTGTAACACCCCCAGATTAGGAACTGTATCCTAACCTGAGAATATTACATTACCTTACTCATAGAACAATCAATTACAGTAGGAAATAAAAGAAGTCTTAACCCTTGTCAAAGATTTTATAAAAATTTGATAGATTTTCCTCTGTAATTTCAATAACTACTCCCTGCATACATTTAAAAAGTTCTCAACATTCTCAAACACCCATTCACAACATACACTCCAACCCAAATAAACATCCAACGTAAAGAGTAATGTGCTGTAACAAATCTTTGACCAACCCAACAATTATTCCAACTGAAATTTGAAGAATCTAAAAGAATTTAAAACACAATTAGCTAAACCAAATAAGAAATAGTCAACTATTATCTTAATCCTTAAAAATTATTTAGAGCATACTTCAGGGTATCTTGGTTTGCCCACAAGCGACCTCCTCGCACCATCTAGCTACACATCATCTGAAATGCAAATGAGAGAAATGGAATGAACTATAAAGCCCAGTAAGTAAATCTCATGCATGAATGCATGAACATGCCCTACATGTCATGAATTATAAAATCTCACTTTCTCAATGAAAACTTTCAAATCATTTTCTTGTATAACCTTTCCATAAAATCTTTCCTTTCAAAATGCAAGAACTTTGCAAAAACCTTTCATTCCCTTATATTCATGAGCTCACTGAGTATAACGCCTAGCTATTAAACTCTGCAGTGGGCCATTGTTATTTGGAACCCAATTACATTCCTACCGGTAGTACCGCAAAGCGGTTAACATTCTTTCATCTCTTCACCTCCCTGAGGTGAATCATTACCTACCCTCCTCGAGGGTCGGTTCGGGTCCGCCGAYCCCTCACGCCCCATTTCTCACTCACGTCTTTCATTGCTAGGTTTCCACTCCTTTCCAAGAACTTTAACATTTTTCTGAACACGTTACAATTTATAAAATACATTCCCTTTCAAAATTTCATTTCCTAAATCATTCACTTTCTAAATGTATGAATGGCTCACGCCAGGAATGATGTAGAACACTAACTACATGCCCATGACATGAAATGTATACAACCGTAATTAACATGTCATTCGACATAATAATGGTACAAGATATGAAACATGTAAAAACATTCCACACAATCAACACATTTCATAACATAATCCCATACCGCCACCACATAACACCCAACAAAAGAGATAAGCAGGTATGGGGGTTTACTTGCATAGAAATCTCATATCCAACACATTAATCCCCCTAAAGAAATTCAAATACATCTATTCATACGCATTAATGAAATGTGAGAATTTACTTACATAGAACTCAGATTCAATACACATTCAATTCAGCTAAGAGCAATTTAATTATAGCAACAACACATATACATTAATGAGAATGAGAGAATTTACTTACCCGGAGTCCTTTACGTTATAGGGTTCTTATTCAAGTCGCGAAATGAAATCCTTCGACCGTTCTCAACGTTAAGGCACTCGAAACGACCTAATTTTGATTACAGAAGGAAAGTTCATTTAGTACAACTGTCCCAACTTAGATATTCAGTATTTATCCTAACAATGTCATTTGTCAATTATTAATCCATTTTTAGTTCCCACATTACCAATTATCACATCTTTTTAAGGTTACAATTTCAACTCCTTAGCTCGGGTATTAAATATAATCTATGTTCTCAACAATTTTACTTTAGGATATAATTTCATAAGTTATAAATTTCAATATTAATTAATAATGCTTTCACCTTTTAAGTTCACAAAGTCCAAGTGTTGCAGGAGTAGTATTAGGTTATCGGGCGTGCGCTCAAGCGGGGCGCACAACAGCCCTGGGCGTCTGGGCTTATGGGCATCTGGGCGCCTGGACACCAGCTGGCATTGAGTGCCTGGACCTATTGCTGTCCCTTGTTCTTGGCCGAAACTCAGCTGATCGGCAAATCAGTCGACCATCGGCAGTAACCTCTCAGTCGCACTCGCTGAGCACCAATGAGGAAGATTGCCATTGCCTTCACAGGCCCCTGCTCCTAGCGATGGATAGCGCTCGCAACAGGCAGTAGCAACAACAGTGACAGCACACGAGGAAGACGACACAGCTATCTCTTTCCAGAACCTCTGCTTCTGGTCTAGATTGGTCGCTGGGCATTTCGGAGGGGGCGACCAGATCGATGTTACCATCTGCAGTGGAGTTCAGCAACAAGACGAGTGAATCTGGTTAGCTCCCRGCGAGACTAGGTGTTCCGTCTTGTTCTGGTCAAGCAGCAGCAGCGTGGGATGAGTGGCAACGTCACACAGCAGCCTCCAAACGGGAGATCTGGTGGCTGGTACGAATCGGCTGATGAAGATTGATTCGGATCTGGTGAGGAACTCAAGTGCAACGAGCAGTGTGCCGATCACAAGCAGCGATGAGCAGCGACCACTTCAAGTGTCGGCAGTGGGAGAAAGGGAGAGAAGAGGGAGAGAGGAGAACAGCAACGAGCAGTGGCCACTTCGAGTGCCAACAGTAGGAGAAGGGGAGAGAAGAGGGAGAGAGGAGAAGGAGCAAGGAAAGGCCATGACGAGCGGCGTCGGGTCAGGTAGAGGGAGAAACGGCACGACGGCGGCGGCTTAGGATGGAATTAGGGTTTCGGGGAAGGAGATGAATAGTAGGCTTAATTATTTTTTTAAAAAAGAACTTGGCCCTAACCCAAATTTTTTTGATCTTCCCATCCGTAACTAATCCAATTCATTAAATTAAAATCAACGGGCCTTTCTTTCGATAAAAATCTAGTTTTTCGAATGAAAACAAATAAGCCCAACAAGTCAAGCCTCTAACCAACCAAAGGTCCTAATCCGACAGACACGATAATTTCACACTTATTAATGTACCATTAAAATATTAATCACATAGAAAATTATCCAACCCTAATTGGCACACAAATTCACAAGATCAATCAAAAATCCATAAAATGGAATCTTGGGTATTACATTTATGATGGATTCATATGAATGAAACTTGAAAAGGTTAATAATTGATGTTGAACCACATTATCATTTTACAAATGTAGTGCACCAATTCACCTAATTAATTCGATAATTATTTTCTCCAAACATTCTTTTAGGTCTTTGTAAATTGAGAAAAGGTCGCGGTTAATTTATTAGCTGTCCTTTCCTAGAAAAAGTGGGATTGTTTAGACAGTTTGAAATCCATTCAAATCCTTAAAGTTTGTGCCCAAAGATGGAATATTTGCTCTCCGGTTAAGATCTTCTAGAAAAGCATCTATCTTCCACATTCGGTAATGGACACCTAAGAGAGATATAGCTTGCTAGAGATGCATTGAGCAAACCAAAATGACTCTTAGAGTAAACAAATTAAAAACCATTTAAAAAAATTCTTAGAGATAAATGGTGTACAAAATAAAACCCTTAGACAGACAGGAATGGAAATATAAATCATCTCTAATAGCAGGTCTTCCCTCAAAATTAACTGCATGCATGGCCAAATCCAATATAGTTCAAGTTTAGGAAGAGCAAGAAATAAAACCAAAAGGAGTTATGTGTATATGTGAACTTCCTATAGGAAATTAGGAATGTTCTTGATAATTCCTAGTCTCGATAAGAGTAGGGGAAGTCAAAGTACCAATGTCTTCTACATACATCCGAAGCCTCTCCTGGTACAGAAGAAAAAGGCAAAACTCGAATACTTTCCCTTATTCTTGGACAAGAAGAATTAAAAAGGTAATAAATCAATAAGACTTTTGGCTTCATACCCATATGCAGATATAGATTTATTAGAGTCTACCACAAGAACATAATTTGTTAATGAAAATGAGATGTTAAGTTCCTAATTTAATTATCTATGTAAGGTACGAATTAGTAGATTTGATTAACAAAATGCTCTCATTAATTTCTCCTAGTTGTATTCTAGTACAACTAATAATGATACATAATCATTTTAGATATGGACAGGAACCTCCTTAGTGCTTGGTATTGTAGTGTAACAAAAAAGGGAGAGGGCTGTGATAGAAATAGGACCCTTATTGTCATTGGACCCCATGAAGTCAACTTTGTAAGTTTTTTCAAATAAATATAAAGAAAATAAATAAAAAAACTTCCAAAAGTGAAGCTGAAACCTTGTAAACATTACCTATATTACTTCAGCAATCTAAGTTAGAGATACAAGACCAAAAGTTTGGACTAGATTGGGCTCCTTTGGCTTTGATATGATTTTCATAAACATGTCCTTCAAATCAACATGATTAACCAACTTTTCTAAGATCCTATCCTCAAAAGCTGTGGTAGGAAATCTCAATTCATCATTTCCCTCAGAAGCAAAAGAAAATACGAGGTTCGATAATCAGTCCTTCTCAACTTGTCTACAATACTTATCTCTCTTGCTTGACCCAAAATGTTACGAGATGCTAGGTATAAACAACATTTTTTTGACCAAGACTATAAGATCAACTTATGCCTTCCTTTCCATAGATGGATGCCAGACAACATCGAGTAGAACAACCCTTGAAGCACCCACTAAACTTATTTCCTCGAAGTAGCATTTTATTGCAGTAAGTAGGACCTTTGCTTCACTGTTTGGGTTATTAAATATATTGATAATGCCCTGCCTCTAAAATTGCTATTTGGCCCCTTGCATTTGGAGGATTTTCTTTCCTTCATGCCAATCCAAATGTGGTATGAGCTGGTCCTTAATTAGTTCCAATGGATGGATGTACCAACTAAATGTAAGTACCTTTCGATTCATTGTTGTGTTGAATTAGATGAGTGACATGATAAATTTTGTTTGGGCTCTAACATTAGAGTCAAGACTCAATTCTCTAAGTTTATCTTTCCTGACTCGAGAACTCTCATATGCAAATGACCAGCATTCTTTAGCTAGCGACGGATATACAGATAACAAAGCCACATTGTACCCAAGCTCGAAAGTATTTTCTGAATACTCAGTCTCTATGACAGACTATTGCATTAGTTGTGGATCCAGAAGGATCACCAGCTAAGTCTTTGTAGGGTAAACTTCTAAGAAAGTATATGAAGCCTCAAGAATTCCCTCCATCAGTGGTGTCGGCGATGAAATGAGAACAAAATATGGCCGAGCCAAGATGGTAAGGGAGCTCAAATCTGCAGAATCTTGAAGAATCGCATCAAGAACAGAGTGCAATTCAATTCAAAATGACACAAATCCCTCAGCCCTCAGACGCCTGACAATTTCAGACCACTCATTTGAGCTAATCTTGGATTTTTTGCAGCAAGACTATGATCAAAGTCATCACAATTTGGGGAATTTGTTCCAGTCTTGATCGATGCCACCTCGAAAATCTAGCCCAGAGAAAGGTCCAAGAACGCCATGAAGTGGAGAATTGGAGAAGAGTGGCGAAGACATTGAAACCATGCCTTCTAAGTGCTCGAGAAGCGTTCAAAGAGATATTCTCTTTGATGGTTTGGCCTAATGGAGTTGAATGATCTCCGCCGTGGATGGTGGTTGTGATTACAAATGCAGAGGCTACAGACATGGCCACATAGAAGGTTGCCTGCCACCAGTGTGAACAAGAATCCGCCATTGTTGCAGAAGGCAGTTCACAACTCTTGTGGGTGCGATTTTCTTGATACCGAAGAGATTTCTATTGTAATCTTGAGAAGGAAAATTTGGGTTTCAAGAATGTGGGAGATTATGGTGGCAAGAAGCTGGAGACGGAGGAGAAGGAGAAAGTTCAGATTATTTAGAAGTTTCTTTGTTCTTTTCTTTAAATTGCTTTATTGGGCTTTATAATTGGGCTGACATGACTTGGACGTAACCTCACCTTTGTATGACCCAATTTAAAACCGAGTTAGATCCAAGAAAATTTCCCTTAAGGACGAAAAAGGAAAATCAGTAAATAAATAGAATTGATGATTTTTCTCTACCCAAATTTGATTAAATGACAGTAGCTTGGTTAAAGAATTTTAATGTGATTTTTAAAGCTTCATAAATCCTCCTTTTTATTCTTTTATGAATAGCGTCATTGATGATAAATGATACAGTTGGATCGGCTCGTAACATCTGATTGAAAAAATTCTAAATTAGATTTTTTTTAAAAAAATTAAATTATACGGCACAATTCAAGTCTAAGTTTAATTAATTCATCAGTATGTGAAATCTAAGTTTCAAAAGGAAAAAAAAAAAGATGAATTTAATTAGAGTGCGTTTGAAATTTTTTCTCCAATATAAAAAAGTTGATTTTGAGGTCAAAATGAGCTGTTAACGTGTATCTTAACTATGATGAGGAAAAGCGTTTTTAACTATTTTCGGAAAAAGAAATAAAAGCAGGTCGCTAACTTGTAAGTTTGGTGGGGAGAAAGTGCAGAATAAATAAATAATATAAAATTTATTTAATTTTTTTATCCTTATTTTGAAAGAGATGATGACTTTGCTTCCCCACCTCTCTGCCACATAGAGACCATTAATGGCATATACTTCATTTATTGCTTCACCTGAGAGCTTCTTATCATCTGCCATCTTGAAGGCTCCGCACCGGAGGAACCATGGCATGTAAGGCAGCGAGTCCTTTAAGCCTTGTTATGGGATTGGTTTTCTTCCTTGGCCATCTTCACGATTCGTTTTAAACTCGAGAAGGCATTCATGATAGTCATTTTAATTTGCTACTGAATTGTGGATAAGATGTTGGATAGTTGGAATTTTGAAGACAAACATGGGAATCAAGATGGGCAAATTCAGTTATGACCTTTGTAACTAATGACTATGAACCGATACCAAGCACATGTTGGGCAAGCGACCAGACAACTCTAGCCCCCACATTAACGAGAAACACAAATTATGGCGCCTTCCTCGGAACTACTCATAAGAACAAAAGCAGTTCAAGAGATTACTCGGAACCCGGAGAAACTACTGTAACATATTCAACAATTACCTGTGTATATTGCTTCACTATATGAAGTATAAACATGGAAGACAAATTCATCAAAGAAGGGAGCCCATTATCCCACGAGTGAAAACAAGAATCAGATCCCACCCATAGAAGCTAAATAGATCTGCCTAATTCTAACCTATGATTCACATTGGTACCCGCTGAGATGAAAATGAGAAAGCGTATTATAACGGCAACCCTTATCGCTTCGATTCGTTGAAAGTATTTGAAAGTTGAGTACCTGGCTCACAGTACAAGCTTAATGTTTTTCTCCCTCTTTACTTCGAGTGGCTCGAATGTAGCAGTAAACAGCAGCAAATGTAAGCGTAACAAGGCCACCAATAATTACACCTCCACCAGCTACAGACTTATCAGATGAGTGATGCCTTGATATCTTTCTTGCAACTGGAGCTTGGGCTTCAGTAGTCGGCTCTTTGTCCTCCTCATCATTTTCTGATCTAGACTCTACAGTACTAGAGCCATTTGATTCTGGTGGATTAGCAATGCTTGTTTCTGCTTTCTGCAAGAGATGAACCAATTTTCGAATCTTCATCAGCTTGAATGGCTGCTGCAACTCTTCTGAGTTCTTTGATCCATCATCTGCCTTGGTGGTTTCCAGCATCAAGATCCCAGTTAGTATCAAGAAGATTAACACCAACCTACTCATGATTTTAAGATAATGCTAACTGGAACAAGATTGTCTTGAAGACGAATGTTTGGAACGTATGAAGGATTTTGAGTTGTTTTGTAAAAGAAATCCTGGAGTGGTGTTTAGTATTCTGTGTACCAAGGAAGTGAGAGATCAAATCTTTGGCAGTTTGGCTACACGCATGGGAGATCTCTTGATATGGGCTGTGAACTATGATACGGCCACTGGCTATAAATAAAGAACGGTATGTTGGCGAGGGGGGCGTAAGGCTGGGGGGAAGGAGAGTATCACAAAGATTCATGATGTGAGCTGTAAGAGAGYTGTGTGGTTTGAAAGTTGAAACCGAGAAGAAGGTTCAGAGTTCAGGTTTCATGTCCTGGTCAGGCAGGGGCCTACGGGCATTGATTGTATACAGAATTTAGGTAAGTCCGTATATTGTTAAAGTTAGTAGTAATATGGGATTTATGGGCTTGCCTCAAGTCCCCAACTTCAGTCAAAGATATACACAACAAATACTGGTAGTAATATGGGATTTATGGGATTGCCTCAAGTCCCCAACTTCAGTCAAAGGTATACACAACAAATACGTAATAAGCAAATGAATATGAATATAACTATTTATCGTTAGACACATTTTTTATTAATGATTACCTTATTATTGAATTAGTCTTGCTTTTATTTTTGTGAGTCCTCTAAAATTATAGAGCTCGGTGTATTAACTTCTTAAAAAGAATAATGAGCGGAATAACATTACATGTAAATGAACACATATTTGTGTAGTTATGCATAGCATATTTCATATTTTATCTTTACATTATTAAAATCGAACATGGATTACAATTCGAATACTAGACTATCATACGGCCGCTACATCCACTTGTCACTGTTTAGTCAAATTAGCTAGCCAAACCTGAAGAAAAAAGATTCTGACTGGGTCTAGAGTGGCGAGAAGAACTTAAGGGTTAAGGTTGTTGTAGCCTTGTAGGAGGGAATAAATAATGGAGCCGAAGAAAGAGGAGTTGCATAGGAAGACTGGTCAGACCTTAACCTGGACGGTGCCTTTTCTGCACGGAATCAGAATCAGATAACCTATTCAAAAAGAATTTTCTAGTAATAGAAAACAAACGAAAGCGATACCAGTGGTGCCTTTCTTTTATCCCTTTTTCCTTTTCTTTTTTCTTTTTTCTGAACTTTTTATGTGTTCGTAAAGAATCGACACTGTGCTCAGCGGTCAAGGCAGACAAGAAGGAGACGATAGAGGAGATTATCAACACCTGGCATAAGATCACTGGTCTTTCAAACTTCAGCCAAGAAACACGTATTAGTAGCTTTTCGCTTTTTCTTTAATGGTGAGGATTATATCGGGAGCAATGGTGGGATGTTCGGAAAGATAAGAGTGTGAACATTGATATCTAAATTAAATATTGATTTTTTTAACCAATGAATTAATTTATATATTTTTGAATTTGAATACTGAATTTGATTAGATATCTTTATAATTAGTTTAGCAAAAGCCTACATATTAATAGTTTTACACATTTGTCATTTTCTCTATTCCTTTAATTTTCTATTGGAAGTGATCTATACTTATGAGTAATCTAGAGGGGAAAAAAATAAGAAAGAGAATGTAGTTAATATTCTTCAGTAAATAAATTATTATTAAACTTTTGCATATGCGTATTAAATCACAAGTGTCAAGTCAAGATCTTATGATTTTAAAAATTATAAAATAATTTATGAGACATTTAAAAATTTAAATATTTCAAATTTTATTATCAAAATTAATTCTTAATTAATTTAGTTTTAAGTGCTAAATACAATTCAAACAAACCTTATTATTAAGATAACAAAACTAATATATATAGAGCTTGACTCCGAGTATTTCAAGTCTTATTGGAGTCTTTGTACCTAATTCTTCTCAAGTGCTGAAGAGTCTCTTTATTCAAACTTGATTTGTGAGATTCTCTTGTGCAACGATCTTTTTGGATTTAAAGTGACGAAGGTTTATCCCCTCTCATCTTATACATGTATTTAAAACTCTACACATTGTTAAATTTAATATTTAAACCGCTACATATTATTATACTTATGAAAATATCAAAAAATTTAATACTTAAAACTCTACACATTGTTGTACTTATGAAAATATCGAAAGGATCGGAGGCATGGTCTTCATTATCTATGAAACCATGAAATTATAATTGCGGTCGTGGTGGCGTCAACAGGGGGAGCCTTTGATATCATCAGTCATCGTTGATGCCGTTTTATGATGTAAGTTTTATCAGAGTGCTGTCGTAAGAGGGATAATGCTCTCACACAAGGGATAACACTAATTGTTATTTAATTTCCACATAAAAAAAAAAACAATTAGAAAAATGAAAAAATTGCACTTCCAAAACAATAACTCATATATAGATAGATGAGGAAAAACTAAAAATAGAATTCACTCGATCAGGAAAAAAAAAAAAAAAAACCAAATCAGATGTATATAGGGTTTGCAATTACAAAATAATCAATCAATCTGCAACACGCTTATTTATTTATATAGACGGGAAGGAGATATGAAACTTTCCAAAAGTTGCGCAAAAAAAATATTTTGAACTTCTGAACAACTTTTGAGGTTACTTGTGCCTTATAGTACACGTACGTTGTATGCTAAAACTCTTTAAACTAATATCTGATAAATCAATCCAACTCATATACTAAATTACTAATTTCAATAAAATAATAAAATAATAATTATTTTTTGGAAACCTTGCACAATCCTTTGATCTCACAAATATCATAACTTAATAATTCACTAAAATTATATATCATATCTTCTTATAATATTAACCAATTTTTGTTTATCTTTTCCTAGAATAAAATACTTACTTATCATTTATATAGACAATTATTTTTAATGTAATGCACAGCATGTATTTGATAAAATATAAATGGACATCTATCATTTAGTATTCTAAGTCCCTCAACCTACTTCATATTTTTATAAAATAAAATAAAACTTTAGTTGGTTAGGCAAAATCTTTTATAATTTAATTCATTGTATGTATTTGATCAAATGTAAGTGGGCATCTATCATTTAATATTTTTAAGTCTTTTAGAATACTTCATAATTAAAAAAAAAATAAAACTTTAGTTTGGTTAGATGAGTATTTCTTTGAACCATAAGTACATTAGATAAATTAATAAATTGTAAACTCATTAATTAATTAATACCTCTTTAAACGAAAAAGATTTGTACTCCCAAAATAATTAATTATGGAGGTTTTTTTTTTAAAAGGAGTACCTATATAACTTATTTTTCTATGGCTAGTTTGAATTATAGGCTTAATTTGGGAGCTTTATGTGGAGGAGAAGAGAAGAGAAAAGAAGATAAAGGGAGAGAAGAGAAGAGAAAAGAAAAGAAGAGAAAATTTAAAACTTTCATTTGGAGTTTAGGAAAGAAGAGAAATGATCTTTCTTTTTTCTTTTTCTTTTTTTTTTTTTTTTCTCGAATTGAGAGTTGAAAGAAACAGAAAGAAAAGTAAGAATAAATTTGAAAGAATAAAATAAACCATTTAAACGCTTTCCTTCTCTTCCTTTATTCCCAATTTTGGAGAGAAAAGAGCACATTTCTTTCCCTCCGTTCTTCCGCTGAAAATTTACGAACCTTTCTCTTCTCTTCTCTTCTCTCCCTTCATCTCCATTCAAATGAAGCCTTAGAACCGCGGAGCAAAGCGGGCGTACCAAGAATCTTTAAAATTGCTACTCTAGTGTAGGATAGCATATACTGTACCTCTTAAATTAAATGTTGTTGTTTAATTTGATAAAAAAGAATAAAAAATAAGCGAGTATTTAATTGTATACAAATTATTATTTTACCCTTAAAATTTAGGAAGGTGAGTGGTATGACTCGTATGTCAATGAATTCATGTWTCTTAAATTAAAGAGGGGTTAGTTCTGAAAATTTAGAAGCATATAATATTTATATCTAAGAAAATAGACATTTATTTTAAGATATTCAAAACTAGAAATATAGAAATTTAACTAGAGATTGGAAGATGATAAGCATTACAAATTTTAAATAGTTGCATTATCTGTATTGTAAATTATGCATTTTATAATATATACCCCACAAAGACTCATATTTTCATGACAAAATCTCTAGCTGATTGGACCATGTACATATGATGCTATAAAGAAGGAAATTAATATTAATTAAGATTAAGAATGAGATGTGAACAGCTGGCTGTGAACAAATCTTCGTAATAATGTTGGTTAGATAAATACATAATGACTATTGATCACTGACTAGTTGTAGGGAAAAGTTGGATAATAATGGCTAAAGCTAGCTGGTTTAGTCATAATCAAGCAGCAAGTGCATGGCTGGTTGGCAGGGGAATTCAACTCCAAGAGTAGCATGCATTACTATCTCTCATTGTCTCAATGATCAATCATGAAGAATGAGGTCCATTTGTTTGTATGAGGTAACATTGTGGGGTTTGGATAATTAAGAGAGGTGGCTGATTACACATATAGATTGTCACCCCAAAATTAGGATGATTAGAATTTTTATACCATAAATCAATATATCTGTAGAACCATTCATAGCTTTATAGCATGTATATAACAATTCTCTTAAACGTGATTTAGATTAACTCACAATATCTTCTACCTATGCAGAAGGAGGAAAATTACATCGTCAACAGAACAAGTCTTTGAGCAATTGGCTAAAGCATAGCTACAAGTAAGGACAGCATTTGATGGTGGCATTCGCTTCTTAAGAGGTCCACTAATTTTGAAGCTTATCAGATTTGAGGGGCTTGACTATCTGCCCAAGTAAATAAAGGTCCAAAATATTAAAGGTCCTTGGCATWATTTGTAAATTTACCTAAAACGTAAATAAAAGAAAAGTACTTGAGAATATATAATGAGTGAAATTTACTTAAATTTTAAAAAATAATAAAACATAAAAAAATTATCTTGATCAATCTTTTTAAGAAATTCGAGATCTTCCTCAACATTAACTGGATAAGCTTCTCTTCGCAATCAATTCTTGACAGACATAAGACATCGAACCATCTAAGAGTTAAAGAGCTCCTAAATGTGTCCAGAACAYGACTTCACATACTAAAAACTGATTCTAAAGAAATTGTAGATATAGGGACAACAACTATATTTTTAGCAATTTGAGCGAGTATAAGAGATTTTGAAGCATTGAGCTTTCACCATTTCAATATATCAAATACATTATCATCTCTTTCTCTTTCTTCTCTAATGTAYTTGTCCAACCCATTTCTATTATCAATCTCCCAAACCTCATTAAGAAACATATCATACTCACGCCTAATGTTTACATCTAAATTTCTTCATTTTTGTTTTATTCCATGAGAATTTTACGATATCCTTGAAATGAAACTAATGGATGAACATGAAGATGAGTGCGCAACACTGATGTAGTTGTGTGAGATGATTGAGTGCTTAACATTTTGATTAAATCCCCAAGTAACTACTAAACCAGCTTTATCCCATAAATAAAAGATTGTTATCTTATTTGAGTTGCATGAGTCTTATTGTTGTGTGGATTTTTCATACAGCCTTTCATGTATTCTTCAAAGCACTTATACCATTTGATGAAGTGCTAACAGATATTTTGCTTTACAATAGTTTTAATTGTTCCCCTTCTTTAGTTGCATATTTGGTGAAGTGAGACCAAACAATAGATCGAGGTTCCATGGCTCTTCTCTTTTTATTACATTGGCTAGCACTTGACAAATTAGATCCTTGGCTTGTTTCAAGTAAGAAATGACTTTTTCAATATTCAATGGTGAACTATCAGCTTGATTTGACATCCTATAGGGAAAAAATATATTTATATTCATATTATATTTATTACATATAATTACAAGTTAAAATAGGACTAAAGTTCCAACATGACCATCCATCATGAACAGATACAACATCTAACCAACATAATAAAGATCAAACAGGAATTAGACCATTAATTCTAACTAGCTTTCCATATATTAATTTTGTACTATTAGCTGCATTCTGTTTCATTTATTGTTTGAAACATAACAAATACAAACATAAACCTTCACGTTGTTCTTCAAGAACCCAAGCTCTCTCAATATGGAAGAAAGAAGACATTTATGTTTCAAGTTGAGAATGCTTTACAAGATCAACAGAACAAGATTAAAGAATATTTTCATGCCAAACTATGCACATGAACCAACAAACATTTCCACTAGATCAATCTATAAACACTAATAATATCCTTCTGTTGCAGATACCATAAACTGGTGAAAATATAAATACACTTAATGCAATAATTAGTGTACTGTGAAACTACGAGTCTAGGATGCAAAACCTTGGAAAAACATCTGGTAGCTCTCTCATGGCAAGATATCTGTGTTCAATTTTTTAGATGTCTACTGCTAAACATTTAAATATCTCAGTCAAATACTTTTACATCTTCAATATCCAATTATGTCCTCTATATATATATTAAGTTATTCTTTGGATATATTAAGTTATGCTTTGGCATCATGATAGCTCATCACAGATAAAACTGAAATTTCAAAAATACATTACTCATAATTCCTCAAAATAGTAGGTCTAGCTTCTATTGGTGAAATGAAGTTACAAGATTCACACTGGTAGCATTCTAGTGTGAATTCGCAATTATGGTCCAAGACATCATCAGCCCTTTACTGGCATTTGTAGTTTGAGACAAAAATCAAGAGATTTTGTTCTCAGCCCTTTGAATGGCATCCAAGGTCAGAGCAAATGACTTGCATAGGATCAAATATTTGGCACTTGAAACACGATTAGGCAAATTCTGTTCTATTTGTGTAAATCTTTATCAATTTCTTGCTATTTGATTTCCCTGYTCTTTGAGTCTCTGTTTCTTCTTTACTGTTTATGTCCATGCACAAAAAATGATACATTCCTCAAAATTGAATCAAAGAGATTAAAAAAATTATATGAAAGTAAACTCCTGTTCAGATTCACCTATCTCTGTCTGAAGACTCGAAATTAATTCCACCGAGGCGAAGAGAATCAAGCACGCAGCAGCTCAGTGAAATTGATTGTGGTGGCTGCCGGCTGACTTTTGGTGGGTGGCTGGGTAGGTCCGGCATGAGAGTGATTTAGTGACATAGTGAGACTGGGGTCTGAGAGAGTGAGATAGTGAGACTGAGGTCTGAGACTGTGAGACTGTGATTGTGAGAGACTGAGAGTAAGAGTGTTTCCGTTATTAGGGTTTCGATGAGAGTTGAGACCCAGAGAGAAGGAAGAAAGCATAACAATTTTAAGTTAGTCAGGTCAATAGTCAACTTCAAATTTTAAAAAACAATAAAAATAAAACAATATATATAATTATTTCAGTTTATCCAAATTAGAAAATGATCAAATCAAAAATCCAAATGAATTTCTTATTCATTTATAAAATGAAGCCGAACTAAAATTTTTAAATTCAAAAAAATTAATTTAAACGAAATAATACACACCTCCAATCATGAATGCTACAACTTCACCCTTCCCGATCCTTATCAGTTCCCCAAATCCGATAGAGGTCTTTGACCAACCTGCATCAACGTTGAGGTTATAGGCTAGCTCCCGCGGTGGTTGCCATTTCATGCTGCTATCAGGGGGTTGAGTGGTTTGCCAATCGCATAAAACCAGCAATTCATATTATCCAATGCTGATCAATTGGTTTTAGTTTCAATTCCTTTTTATTCAATGAATATTATTAAACTTCTCATGTCTGGGATTCGGGTAATCGAGTTCATATTGAGGAAATTCCTTTGGGGGCGGGAGCATGATCAGAGAAAGTTGCATTCGGTCAATGGGAAAACAGTTTGTTTACCGAAAGATGAGGGAGGTTTGGGCATTCGGCGACTGCCTGAGCTTAATAAGGCAGCACTGGCAAAACTCTGCTGGAGGGGCTTAGTGAACTGTGAGGCGTTATAGGTTCGCCTACCAGTGGCGAGATAAGGAGAGTTTACACAATACTCAGGGTCTTGCTGGAGGGGCTTAGTGAACTGTGAGGCGCTATAGGTTCGCCTACCCGTGACGAAATAAGGAGAGTTTACACGACACTCAGGGTCTTCAGCTAGACAGACTGGTACCTCGCCGGTTTAACGGAGCATCTGTCCTGGTCGATCGAGTAGTTTTTTCGGACATTTGGAGTGGCGTATTAACAATGGTTTTACTATTAGGTTCTTGTCTGATGATCGGCTACTCAGAGGTCCGATGAGGAAATAGATGGGGTTCGCTGTCCGGAGGAAGAGAGGGATAAGCGGGTTAGAGATTAATGGAGTGAAAAAGTTGACTGGGATTTGCATTTGTTGCAACAGCTGTTGCCTCCTGCTGTCATTCAGTCTTTGGCTGTGGCTTCGGTTGTTGACGGCGAGGACGATGCCTCGSACTGGGGTACCCTCCATCACAGACCAATTTTGKGCTCTCACCAGCGGATGTTAGAGCTGTAATGATAAAAGATAAAGCTTTTAGCTGGGGCAAGGGATCAGGCTTCTAAAGTCCTGTCCCTCCTTCGTAAATTCTCCCGTTTGGTARTAAGATTCCAATCCTTTGCCACAGAAAGGGAAAAAAAAAAATTATTCTCTCTATTTTATAATATAAGTAATTTTAGGAGGGATGCAGATTTTTATAAATATATCCATTTAATAAAATTGAAGTCTTAAAACTAATTAAATTTTTAAACATCAAACAGAGCTTAATCATTATACAATTATTAAAAAAAAGACCTTGACATAATGCATTTACATACCTTTGTATTTAATTGATTTTCAATTTTAAAAAATAAAAAAGATAAAGAAAGATATATTTTCATAATATTAATCTGTAGACATAAATTTAAAATAACTTCCATTATGAAATTGAAAGAATATTACTTCTGAGTAAAATCAGAGTTGAACGTAATTCTCTTATACGACGCTCAATGCAACCACCAAAATAGAAAAACAGAACTTCAAAGTTCAATCGAAAAAGTCGTCACTACAAGTCTTGATTTCATTTACGGCCTCTCACTTTAAATATTTATTAATTATTAAAAAAAGTGATCTTTTGAAGCTTCCCATAGAGGCAGAAGTCAAAAATAAGACCCGACGGATGGACGTCCCAGTAAGCGAACGAAACCGAACGCGTAATTTGCGAATCTACCTCAATCAAATTTTTGATATTGTATATCTTATAAACATTATATTAAAACTTTTATTAATATTATAATCGAATTGACATTATCACATAAGAGACAGGTAAAAATACATAACCAATCAACTCTGGCATCTTTGACTTTAGGATTCGAGAAAAGTGCTCATTAAATTCTAAATTCGAGTATAATTAATTGAAGATCTC
>MEJB01000102.1:192474-217251 GCA_001752375.1 Rhazya stricta
TCTTTTCCTTCTAGGGTTTGTCGAATTTAGACAGAGTGAAAAGTTAAGAGAGAAGTTGAGTAAAGTAGGTTTGTGGTGTGAATCAAAGAAGTCAAATTGATTTTAGACGGGGAGAACTTCTCCCTATTTTCCGAAACGATGTTACCACTTACTTTCAAAGTAACATGATTAACTCAATAGGTAACAGACATTGTTTTCATTTAATCTGCTATATACATTCAGCTACGTAACTTGAAGTCACATAAACTTTTTAAAACTTTTAATTTTTTATAACGTACTTTTATTGTTTTTATTTTTCTTTTTTTTTTTTTTTTTTGGGAGATGGGAAAGATAGAAATGGGATAGGATGAAGGCACCAAGCTTAGTTTGTCCCTTTATTTTGAATTTTGAACAGAAATGATAAAAATTTATATTTTTACACTTCATTTTTCACACGAGCGAATTAGCCATTAGTGAGATGGAAAGAGAGTGACATAATAATTAAATTGAAATTTAATGGCAAATTAAGGTCCTTAATTATAAAAATTAAARAATGAGGATTTCAATGACCATTTTGAGAAAAAACTTGCTAGGTGGGTTTGATTAAATGGATCATTTGTGGTCGTGAACACCCAAGAAAGGATAGCAGAAGTGCAGACCAGGAAAGGAACTTCTTGGGCCTTGTGACGAACATATCTGTAAGATCACAGTTCAAGTGCCATGGAACKTGGGCYGGGCCAATTCCATTCGAGYAGGTCTCTAGTTCGACGGTATATGGAATCCGGAGCAAAGGGTAGAAATCTCACTTATCRGGAACTACAAATATCTGCGGTCCAAAAGGGTTTTTCTGTGATGATTAGTTTTAAATTTAGGAAATTAAAGAAAAATAATAAGAGTATTTAGAGTTAATTGTTTCTAAAGACACACACACACAAAAATAGCCTTTTTCTTTTTGTAAATTATTTTGAAATTAAAATGATGAAAATAATTACTTCGAGTAATTAAAACAAAGAAGAAAAACTAGTAGGGCAGATATTTCATTTGACAATTTTCGTCTCTTATTTATGGAGTTTATTTGGATTTATCTGATCCTTTATAGGACAATAATTTTATCGTAATTTTGGAATTCAAATTATATCTGTTTTTAATTTGATTTTAGTATCAATTTAATGTCTAAAATAGGCTTCCTCTCCTTCTATTAGAAATTCTTGAGTAAAATAAGCTTTTGAAATTTCTTATTTTAGAATTTATTCTCATGCAGGTTTCTAAGAATCTGGAGTAATATATTCTGATACTCTAGTAGGTGCCTTTTTCCTTTTTTATTTATTTATTTGTTTGTTTATTGAGGACATGAGGCTGAAAGCAACTCAGGACCTTTACCTAGATACATTCTAACCAAATGATCTATTTTATTGTCAAAATTTGGGGCAATTCTCATTTTTAACAGCATTTGATAAAACTGAAGCCAACACTGAATCAGGTCTTCCTCCATCTGCAGAGGACCCTTATCCTCGGCCCACCATTCATATTCCGGCAGATAGGTTTCAAAACCTCTGGTGAAGCTCTTAGGGAAATCGATTAGCCTAGAAATATTACAGCAACACACTAGGGAAATCTGGAATTTGGCCCAAGGTTTTGATATGATTGATTTGGAAAGAGGATATTTTTTAGTAAAATTCTACTCTAAAGAAGAGGCAGGGGCCATGGATTATGATGGGCCTAAACCTCACGCTGACAAAATGGCTGCCCAACTTCCGACCTTCAACTAAGAAACTGGTTACACTTTGGTCTGGGTTCGTTTTCCAAAAGTCCCTATTTAATTGTTTGACAAGAAAACGTTAATGGAAATGAGGAATGTCGTAGGTCGAGCTGTGAGGGTTAATGACACTACTCTAAATGCTTCCCATGGTCGTTGTGCACAAGTTTATGTTGAAATCGACCTAAAAACCCCTTTATTCCATAAATCAAAATACTTCATCACCCTCGAAGAGTTGAATACGAGGGACTCAAACTCTTATAGTTTCAATGGTGGTGCTTATGGTCATCGAGCAAAAGTTTCCCCCGCTCTCCGTCGTGAAATACCAGTTGAACCCCTAGCCAGACCAACTCAGCATCACCTGAGACCAGCATTGCACCCACCCCTCTGGAATCGGCGAGAACTTAAGCYGCATGGTTGTTACCTACATATTGATGCAGATAAACCCATCAAGATACTTACATAAACTCTGATGGCATGGCAAAGCAGTGCCATCCTAGACTAGTACCGAGACCAATGAATATATACTCCTCTAACAACAATTGTAGATACGAAAATTTTATTAAATTAAATTTTTATAATTTATTTAAATAATTAAGAGTCAATTTTAAATCCTTCTATTAAAATTGGGGAGTATTTGATATTTTGATCAATGAAAAGTTAACACGTGTAATGAATGACAAGTTTCAACCAATAAAAATCTAGAATGCAGCTCATTGAATCAAATAATGCCATGTTGCTCCTAGATGGGACTTCACCATTCAAAGCAATTCATTTTACCTATAAATAGAGGCCAAAACATAAGTAAGAGGCCTAGAAATTCATATTGACGTCCCAGAAATTTATATTCAGAGAAGTTTAAAAGAAAAGGCATCAAATTCCTCTCCAAATTCTAAGATCAAGTTTATAACATTTTCTATCAAATTTATAAGATTAATTATTTGTTCCACATTTCTCTTGTTTTCCTATTATATTTTGYAGACAAGAGGTTCACRTAAACAASACTAAGCCCATTTGCAATCAGAACCATGCCATTCAGTATGTTATGTCAATTCATATGAAATCTACCTATTCTCTCATTCAACCAAGATTATCCTCTATGAGAAGAAATATCAAAACTGGAAAATGGAAAAATGTAGAGATAGAAAATTGAGTTTATCTTAATATTCTCCAAATTGTATTGAACTAGAAGAGAAGCTTTGCCTTTTATACAAAATTGATGTCCTAACCAACTATAGTTAATACTACATACTGCAACTCACAATACAAAAGCAAACAATCAAGATAAAYAGATAAYAATCTATTATGTTAAAAATCTCACTACAACTGTCATGCAACTTGAGTCTCAAAACGGGTCATAAGTGGGATGACCCAGATTTGCCTAACCCGTCTCTTGTTCCTGTACGTGGTTTTGGTTYTGCTTTTGTGAGTGAGAAAAACCAGGTAAGATTTACATTACCCAAGTTTCCCACATTTCCCACAACCCTGCTGCACGAATTTGAAGAGGCTCTGCCTGCAGAAGAATAGCATTTTGATACTGTTGAGCAGGAGGACGAGAATGTAAATGTAGGATTGACCGAAGCTGAGGGTGAGGATGACATGAATGCTGAAGCAAAGGACCAACATAATGATGCTGATCGCGTGGATGTGGAAGTTGAAGAGGCGGTTGATGAGGAGGACTCTGATTAGGGGAGTGTTGTTCTGTCTTTTGTGATGTGTTTGGCAAGTTCTATGTTATTACTATGTCATTTTGAAAGTAGTAGTGGATGAAAGGGTGTCTGTTTTTACTTTTTTAAGTGTTCTATTAGCTGTTCTGTTTTAGTTCCAGAGGGTGTGCTTTAGAGTTCTTCTTGGAAGGTTTCTTAGACTATTTTAAGCAATTGGTGCGTTGTCAATTCACCAAAAATAAAGTATATAAGCTCACAATATAATGGTAAGCAAAGTGGTCTCCCACAAGGAACAGCGAATCAATTTCTTCCTCTTACGATCAATTCAACTTTGGTAACACGATGGTGGATCAACAATTAAATTTAAGCAAGGAATCAATTAATTATAGAAAACTATCTTTAACARTAAACTTTCGATAGAAAAAGGTTCTGGTTGAGGTAATTAAATCCACTAGTTCAAACATTTGTTCATTGATTCAATAAGTTACTCAATTTTCACAAATAAATTAGTTATAGTTGTCAAAGAAAATTATAAACAACCTATCCCTCCTTAAGTGTTGACAATTAAAAGGAAAAGCTTTATTAATTATCCCATGATAGACAACCGCAAAGATAGCACATGAGATCTAATGTACCGACAGTATTAAGAATTAGAGAGACTCAATTGTAATCAATAAACTCTAATAGCAGATTCATTAAACTAGACTGTTATTCCCCCTTAACAAATCTCACTCTGATAGCAGGAGAAATAATATCAATTTGCCACTTAAACCACAACAAACAATTACGAATTTGCCTGATTTAACTTRGCTACAAGCTATTAGACTTAACAAAATATTTGCACATAATATTTAATCAAGTCAACAATCATTAATAATAGTTAYAAAGAATAACGAATACATGTTAATAATTGAGTATATGAACAGTTTTAGATCTCACAAATGAACTAAACTAGTGATTCATTAATCCTTAACTAGAATAGAAGAACTTAGAAACAAAACATTATATGGAAAACAAGATATGTTTGAAGTAAAAATAATGAGGAATAGTATATGGTCTCTTTCTCTSTTCCCTATGCTCCCTTTATATAGAATAGGAAGCAACAAGAATAGCAAACAACYAGAATTCCTAAATTGTCTCAACCACCTAATTCAAATATTCAAAATCTAATCAAATCAAATCACTGATTGATTACCAAGGATATACATCCCATAAAATCCTCCTTAAACAATAGGAGTTTTTAAAAAGATAATCTTCCAATCTTAAAAAGAATTCTCCAAATTCGTCCATCCACGTGCCCACGTGGTAGATTTTGTGCACTTCTAGAATTTTATCTCAAATCACCCCAATAATGCCTCYTTTTCTCCTACCACCTCCACAAAAGTCCTAAATGAATAATATATCAATAAAATACATAATTAGTGCAAGAATTATGTTCCAAAGTCCATCAAATATATATATGTATTGCATTAATTTGGACTCTATCAGCAATCTTCGTTAATGTAACCCTTTTTTTTTTTTATTTATGTTGGTAGATTTCTAGGTTGCTCTTTCCTCTAGCCAGAGGCAATTTGTTTTGCCCAATCAATGATGTTTTTCCCTTTTCCTATTTCTACTCTATTTTTGTTGTAACTTTGGTCTTGCTTGTGTGATATTGCCTTCATCTTTTAATGGATGTAATGCAACATTCACCCCAACACAATGTCACTTTATCGAATATTGTCAGGTGTATTCTACTAACTGAGGAAAAAAGCATAAAAGTGAGCATATGGCATAAGAATCTTTAAACCAAGGAAAATGTGACAAGTGTAAAGCAAGACGTACAAAGTGYTTTKTGCACCTATATAACGTTCTTCTTTGGAAGGAATTATGGTCTTTGTTTTCTAGGATTAAGCAGCAGAAATGGAGCGCATCCAATAGAATAGTAAAAACTGAAGAAGGAGATTCATCTTGGAGGATTTGGGTGAAGCTAGAAAAAGCATATGAACTTCAACAAGAAAACGATCATCCTTAGGGTAACTTCTTACTCTCTTTTAGCTTACTAAAACATGACTTTGTAGATTTTATTTGTAATGACTTTTGTATTCAGATTATGAACTTGAGTATTTGATGTGTTAAGAGTTGTGTTTGCAAAGTAAATCTAATTCATGCTCCATGCAATGCTACGTACTACTTTCATTTCTTGATTGCTGATCACCTGTGATAAATGCTTTAATTACTCTTAGGTTGGAAGATAATAGAGTAGTGGATTTATTGCATGGATGTGGGTATTAGGATCACCATTTATAATTGCTATAAGAATATAGGTTAGCTTGCAAAATCATTGAGTTAAGGTTTTAATATATTYAGGTGTAAAATGGATAGCCTTGGAGGCTATATAGATTACTCRCATCGGGATAATATCAAACAGATTGAAAAGTTGAGGTAATTTTAGGTCTTGACTTGCATGACTGATAATATGTTTTACTAATACTGTAATGTTGTGGTAGGAATACTATAGCATTGCTAGGATAACTTTGAACCATTTGCACTTAAGGGATTCTATGATCTCAACTTCCTTTAACTTTTGATATTTACTTGAGTGATCTACTGTTGAATTTAATTAACATCATTTTAGCATAATTTCAATTGAACATTGTCATTAGTTCATTGAATAATCAAACCTCAAATTGAATTTTAATTATAGATTTTGATTTACTAAATTTAGACAATCCTCGTAGAACGATCTTTACTCATTATTTATTACTTATTGACCATGTATATTTGCGTATTGTGATTAATTGCCTTATTGCGATTTACGTCTATCAGTAACACTAGAAGAGAATTACAAGTAGCAAAACATGTCGAGAAAGATGATTTAATAGCAGAAGGATATAAAGTGTGAGGTTTAAATCCTTTTGTAAGATGATAAAGACCACTAGCCATATTAGCTAATTCAATCAACATCTACCTCGTAGTGTCTAAATAATACATAAATTAGAGTGAACACAATGTTATAAGTGGATGATTTTGTAACTTAACTCAAAGGTAACAAATTGAAAGTGCAATTGGAAACACACACAACATTGTATAGTGTAAGATGAGGATTGACATTTACATGACATTTATGTATGACAGGAATATATGAGACATTAGGAAGTTTAGGAAAGACATTGTGCAAAAGAATTAGGATGAAAATAATTTTAAATGACATGTAATATGATMTGTATCACCAGAATCTAGTATCCAATCCAAAGAATTGTACTGCTTGATAATGCTTTTAAACTCATTTGAAGAAGGCATAAAGCTGGCAGCTAAAACAATAGCTGGATTAGCAACATAATGAGCTTAACATGTTTAGTAGCTGGAATTTGTAACTTGGAGAGCATCTCTATTAGAGTATGTTATCGTTCTTGATTAATACCAGTAAAGGAGTTCATAGATTAATTTTCAATAACTTTATTCTCACCATCAATGTCATTGACTGCGATTTGGTCTATTTCCATATTATATCTAGTAGTTTGATTCACATTAGGAGAAGATCTATGTAAATGCTTCCAACCAGGAGGATAACCATGCTTACTATAACACCTTTCTACGGACCTTCATAGCTACAAAATGTACACAACGATTTTCTTTGATTTCCATAATCATCCTCTTATAAAAAAATTTAATGAATTTGCAACTAAAAATTTGCRTTTCTCAAATTAGACCGAAAAGATGGATTAGTTAGGATACTACAAAATCATTAATCCTCTGCTTGCCATAACTTACACGTAGATTGATTATGATGAAATGCTGAATAGTCCAACTGTCTTTCAGACTGAATCACCATATTAAAAGCTTCATCAATTGGGGTAAAGGTTTCATCAAAGAAATATGTGTCTTAACATTGGCATAAYAGTAATTCAATCCTTTAAGAGAAAATGAATACATAGTATGTTTCCAGATAATCTTTGAGTACATTCAACAAACCGCAATTGCACTTAGGTGAAGGAATAGGTCTCAGTATTTGTAACCCATCCTAGAGAACCTTTAATTTGGTAAAATATTAGTAACAAACACATTACCTTGCTTCAAATTCATTACATCAGAAATTCTGAAAGAATCGCCTGAAGAAAATCTTGAATAAAAATCACTACATATATCAAGAGCAGAATTTACCCAAAGCACACTCTATGCAATCAAAGGCTGCACAGCATTCAAAAGCTACAATCTAACAATATTATCACATTATTGCCAAGCTTGAAAAATTTTTTCATCTTATGGATTAGGTTTCTGAAACTTCTTATGAATGAAACAAATTTTATTTTTTAACACCAAGACCATATGCATCGACTGACTTCATGAATGATAATTGCTCARAGACAATGGAGGTTGAACAAGAATTAGAGATGGATTATCTTCTGGACGAATGTAGGGAGGACTATAAATAGGTATATAGTCTTCGTCATCAATCAAATTATCAAAGGCTCAACTCAATTCTCTTAAAACACCAAGTGCGAAAGAAACATACTTCAATTACAGGAAACAAACAATCCAAAATCAAGGAAGGCAATCAAACAAAAGCATGCAACACTAACAGCCGTTCTGTGAGCATATATCTGATACCATGAGAATAAAATAGCACAACTGGAAAATGAAAAAATGTACAGAGAGGAAGTTGAGTTTATCTGAATATTCTCCAAATCATATTGAAATAGAAGAGAAGTTTTGCCTTTTGTACGAATCTGATGTTCTAACCAAACTAAAGTTAATATTACATATATAACTCATAATGCAAAAGCAAACAATTAAGATAAAATAGATAATAGTTTGTTAAATTAAAAATGCACTAAATTTCACTACAATTGTTCATGCTACTTGAGTCTAAAATAGATCATAAGTAGGATGACTCAGATTTGCCTAACCCATCTCTTGTTCTTATAAGTGGCTTTGGTTTTGCTCCTGTGAGGGAAAACAACCTCGTTCAACACTCTACATTAATTCTAGAGGCCTATTCAATTTTGGAAGAAAGATCTGTTACTTCCCTGGATCGACTTGACAATTGTTGACCTTATGGATGGCTGCAGATGATCAACTCAGTACTAAAGCTTTTCTATAGCGATGTGGAGTAATCCTCTACCCTATTTGTGACATTTGTTGTTTAGCTGATGAAACTGYCCTACATGCTATGAGGGATTGAATTCAAACTATATGGAAGCAACTAGTAACCACGCATGATAGAAATGGCTTTTGGTCTAGTTTYTCTATTCACAAATGGACAGAGGTAAACCAATCTTCTTCTAATCCACACTGTAGTCTCACCTTCAAACATTCTATTCATCTAATATGGATGGAAGGAAACACCATTCTTTTCTCGGATTCCAGACAACCTTTATCGATCATGAATCTCATCCATAGAATTTTATGGCAGGTTTATGAAATCCTTCATCATTAGGTGGTAAGTTGGGAGAGCAATGTACTTTGAATTTTCCTTGATGCGTATTTTGATCTAGTTGTAAACCTTGTGATTAGCAACTTTTGTAAATCGTTCACTTATTCCTTTAATGATATCAATACCAAAATCTATTTTATAAAAGCTGAATTTTGTTAAAGTATTTAATMAAAAATTTAGCAAATTTCTTAATATGGTAAATTTTATAAATTTATCCTTTTCTTTTTCCTTTAAATGTATAACTTTTTAAAAGATTTGTCAGTATATACAACTATTTGAAAGAAGGACAAGATGCGGCTAATTTATCTGATAGATCCTTTTACCATAAGTCATATTTAGTGATAATTATAAATCAAAACCTATGACTTAAAATTTATAACAGGACTTTAAGATATTAAGATATTTTAAATTATATTATTAAATCATCTTAATTTAATAATTACTTAATTAGTTAGGTTTTTAAGTGCTAAATTGCATTATCCAATGAGCTTCTCGTGCATTTTTCTCTATATTTGTTCTCGTCTTCCCCAAGGGGGGAAAAAAAAAAAAGAAGAAGAAGAGAAAAAGGCATTTATTTTCGAAAAATAAAACAAAAGAAAGAAATTCAAAGAAAGTTAGCTTACATTTCTCATATGAACGATTACTCATTGCGGTAGTAGTTAATAGTAGAAAGAACCTTCAATTACTTTGCATTTCTCCTCAGTATGGCTTGAAAATTGGATGCATTTTATAGAATTATTACAGACATCAAGCTCGGAAAGAGAAGGTCCTATATTAATGCACATGAGAAAGTCACAATGTTTGGTAATTCTGTCGTGTTTTGAGGAGCCACAAAAGTTTGGTAGACAAAAGTAGCCTCCTTATATACACATTCTTCATACTCACCAAATGTTACTAAAAAGTTAGTCTGTGTCCTTGTACATTAAGCAAATAAAAATGGATTGAACTCAAGTTTTTAGCTTGATAATAGGGGCTTTTAACCCTAAAGAAATGAAGTTCTTGTCAAGAATCGAAAAAAGTGAGATGTATGATTCYCTTTGCTTGGATGCAACCATCGAAGTGCTGAAAAATCATATTCTATAAACTCAAAACAAGGCTGATATGACATCTTTGCTTGGCCATTAGTTCAAAGCATTGGAGAAGAAGAGCTTCAAATATAGCTTCATTTTTCTTATGTACAATTGGAATCTCTCATCACAAATCTCACCAACTTTYATACCCAATCAATCACTTGATTTACTTTTTGTGGTCCAAATGCATGTRTCCATCCCCTAGAGAAGACAACCATCTATCCTTCCTTTGTCCTTGATCTCATCTTTTATGTTCCTCATGGGGGCTTTGCTCTCAATAATTGCCCTATAAAAGAGAACAGATTCAAAAGCAAACTATTGTCCTATGGTGAATGCACCAAGGACCAAAGAAAAGAATATGAGGCTCCACAAGCAATTGAAATCGGAGGGTCCACATTTATAGGCAGCTCTATCAAAATAATCATAGTTCTTGATAGTTCTTAGTAATTGGACGTGTATTGGTTCCAGCTGTTGTAAAAGGGCACCTTTCTTTCCCAATCCAGTAATTACCTCCGTTAAAGGGAGAGAAAGAAACTACTTGATAAATAAAGAAAAAAACGAGGTGGTACATTAGATATTTCTTTTCGCAATCCAATAATTTAAGAGACAATTGATAAATCAAAGTAAAATTTCACCTCCTATCCTACTTGTGATGTTCCATCGAAAGAGTTTGGATCTTTAGATTTCCTATAAAATATAAAAAATGGTAGGTAAAAAGTTCATGTTGGAGGCTATGGGRTCTGTATTATGTCTTGTTTGATGCCCTTTGTGTGTGTCTGTGGAAGCAAAGACCCTTTAGAAAATGCAAGTGCACCATCGGAAATTAAGAACCTAAGCTAGAGAGTGGAGGGCCTAAGTACGACTTAACTTATAGAGAAATGGCAATAGAGAATGTCTTGAGAGTGGAATTATTGGTGATGTATGAGAATCAGAACATTTAATTAGCTTTGAATTTTGAAGCATTGATTAATAATATTGTGTGGTCTGTTGATGGAACTGGTAATTATTCTAAGGCCATTCAATTGAATTTGTCATTATTGTATCTTTGGCTTTGAGTAGCTACCATACTATAGTTGTGTTCCACTAGTTATTTTGATTCCATACTCATGATGAACTACTACTTCATAATGGGCATTTCTAAACTCATGATTAAGTAGTCCAAAGTGGTAATTTGGCACTAATGAGTAATGCACAATACATCCACTACTAGTATAGTAGTGTGATGATTTTGGGCTGGCTAATTCACTTCTTTATTTTGATAATGACCATGTTAATTATAGTTAAATCTTTTGAACGACAACCTAATCCTTTTTGCTAGAAAATATTACGAATTGAACAGTGATCTTTTCAACTATAAATGAAATGTTTCGATGGAAAAAAGGACAAAAAAAAAAAAACTAATTATGGTTACTGATAAATGATGAGAAGTATGTGGTTTCTCTTGTTCCACAGATCAAAGTTATCCACCAAAGAATCAAAAACAAAAAAAACAAAAAGGTTCCACCGACATGTTTTTCTGTACATATGATCCATAGATAATAGAATCCTCATGCTGTAAATGCCCTCTGCCCTCTAGTGTTCACCCATTTTAGATCATTTTAATGCACTCATTCATAATCTACGGACCTTGAGTTCTTAAGTATTTACTACTATTGAAGAACTCATACGCAGACCGTTTAAATCTTCATCAGAATTAGATGGMTCATCATAAAGTAAACTTCTTTATTTCGACTCATGATAGCCCTGATGTTCTGACTGTGTTAATGCAAGTTGTCCGTTCACTTAGGTAAGCTTATAAATTGTGTACTCAAAACTGTTGACCTCAACAAAGACAACTAGACAAGCTTTCATTCTGCACAGTGAACATAGTCCCACAATGACTCCGACTTTTTGTCCTCGTCCCAAGCTTTTCACGTCTTTCTTCTTGTAAAAGTCCCATGAGGTGATCCCGTGAGCTTTGGCCAAAGGATAACTCAAAATCTTTGACTTAATGATTCCATTATAGAATGCTAATAATTCTACGGGCTTCCCATTTTGTTCATAATACTCTTCACAAACAATTAAGTATTTTTCTAGGCATTCAAGATCATGAAGTTTCAACAAGATATGGAAATGATTCGTTTCGAGACTTTTGGAGATTGAAAGATAAAAAGTCAAAAAATGAAATTAATCTAGCATTATATCTTACATAAAACATGGAGTTCATGTCTAATGCGACTTTTTGGGATCATATGGATTTTTACAGTGTGATTAGAACCCCATGTCCCTTTTTTTCTCCATGCTAAACTGGCAGAGGGCCCTAGTGGTGGTGATGGAGGCACTCGATGGGAGTCGCCGGGAACCGGGCGGTGTCTTGACAGTAATCATAGATCATATGGTTAGCCCTAACCCATATGAGCTGGTGGCTCTGGTGGAGGCTAAGCTCTCCCATGGTAGGTTCATCCCACCAGAACCGCCTCTCACCCTCAGCACTGGTGCATTTCTTGGCATTGTCAGCAGCAGCCACTGTTGCAGGGCACTCRCAAGCATCGATCTCAAAGCCCCTGTAGGAGGCTATGAAGGGTGCGTGGCTCCAGTCAGTCTTGACCCTACCACCTTGTGTAGCCCAATCATCAGCATTCCATATTGAACTGTAAACTCCCATGGCCTGATCCTTGGGAAATGGCACGCCTTTGTGCTCCAGGTTTGAGTGTACTCTAATTGGTGTCTCATCTACCAAGAATCTGCAATAAAAAAGTAGGAAAAATACATTATTTATTGGAATTCCAATTAGCTAGTAAGAAATAATTTTACTGTTCCATTAGCTAAAACATCCAAAAAGTTTGTCAATTCAAAAAATAACTACTGCGCAAAAGTACAAACTCTAGCATATATGCAAAATGCTAAATGCTCCATTGCAGTAAGAAAAATTTAATCTCAGGCAAATTCACCTTTGACAGAGCATTTTTCAAAGAATTGAGAAAAGCTGTAAGTTCCTTTCCTTCTTCCGTATTTTTTATTTTCCAAAACCATCATTCAATATGTTTCAATACATCAGGAAACGAATACCATTTTTTCAAAAGAAAAGTTCAAAGTAATAGAGGATGTTTGCAAGAGACAGTCACAAAGAGGGATAGAGAGCTTACACAACTTGGCGCTGATTCCAGAGAATGGAATAGGAATGGAAATCCCTGGTGGGATCAAACCAGAGGTTCAATCTCTGCTCCCTATTGCCAACACCATTAACGTACACATTTGTTTGAACCAAATAAGGTTCTCCAGTAGTGTTGCCGAGAAACTCGAAATCAAACTCGTTGTGGTATGGTCCATCCGATGACATCTAAACATGAAAAGAAGAAGAAAGAGGTCAGATTATTGTAATATATATCGCAATCTACTGAAAACATTTTCTTTTATGGCAATAATGACTTTCGGCCAATGAATTTAGACCCTTCTCTAATCAATCAATTAAACAGTATGTGGACAAAAAAGTTGGTCGAAAAGAAGTATAACTGAAAGTTATTGTGCAAAATTAATCAAGTTCACGAGACTGAAAGAAACAGGGAGGTAGATATGATTATGACCAGATACAAATGCATTGAAATCGTGCCCAGATTAACTTTTTTTCCCTGCTACACTGCAAATATTTAACATCATTGCATTCAATGGATTATAAAGATGAAACACAGAGAATCAGACACTCTAGTGCGACTTCGTGCATGTGTGCGAACGAAAGCGACATTAGTATCCTTCACTTAGAAAAGTATATTACGAAACTTACATAGAAAGCAGTAACAGTTCCTGCAGAATCACCCTCTACAAGCTTGATCTGTACTGTAACTTTCCCAAACATGTACTTGCTCTTTGATGAAAATCCAGCACCTGATCATTAAAAAAAAAAAAAAAAAAAATCCACTATCAACGAAGGCGCCGATAAAATAACACAAAAGCCATGCTTTAAAAGAAAATGAACTAAAAACCACAGCAAAAGATTGAGAGCAGAAAAAGATGCCCTTCATGCGTAAAAATAATTTCTTGCCGTTACAAGATGGAGGTGAAGAATACCAGAATAGTTATCAAGTTTCATCTTGAGAAGCTCCCCTTCATAGATGAAATGGTCCATTGCCCAGCTGGGCTGGAAAAGCGCATCAAATCTTGCTGCTGCGCGAACAGAATCCACCATTGAAACAGCAAGTAAGAACCCAAAGAACAGACAACCAATTGACATTGAAAGAAAACCCATCAAGAAAACTGAAGAAGGAGATTCGCAGAGAGCAAAGTGAAGCTCCAACCCTGCAGCCTGTGTTGTGGGTGTAGAGGGCCAAAGCAAGACTTGTGGGGTTTTATAGCCAATCTAGGATTGGCTTCAGTAGGAAGACATGATGCCACGCCATCCGGACTATGTACACGTCGTCTTTCCATGTCAGCTCGGCTTCAAATTCAAGTGAGGAAATCAAATGTTGTAGCCGTTAGCTATTGGCTTAGCTGGCTAAAGCTGGTCCCTTGTGGGGAAGCACCATCTAGGACCAGTCACTGTCTGTTAAAGAAAAGAGTACGGATATASACCAATAAGTGGCGAGCACGTGGATTCTCACAGCTGGGCACTGCAGAGTCCAGTTGTCRATCCCAGTAGCAGTTAAAAATAGCCCTCTTTTGCGCCTTCTGCTTTCTCCTTCCTCCACATCCCGCGCGTGCAGAAGAGTTAAAACGGCGTTGGATTACTTCCACAATCCAAAAACTTGGCCAAGTTGTGAAACTAGCTTAATTTAGATTGAGAATCAACATATAAATTATGACTAAAATTTACTTAYAATGTAAAAGTTAAAAATGTTTGTATTATAAAATTTTAAATTTATAATTTATTTATAACGGATTCTTTAATTGTAAATGGTACTTATAATAGAATTTTTTAATTTAAAGTTCTTTAAAAAATGACATTTACGTGTAAAAAAAATTATTACGTTTGGTGAATTTTTAATTTGAAAAAATTATTTATTTTACATTTCCAATAAATAAATCTCTTTCATRTTCAAAATGATTTTTCACAAATTATCAATAAAACATAAATGAACAATAAAGATTCTCTCTTTATTTTAAACATGTGATTGAATAATCGGATTCATTCTTATTGCTCAATTACTATGAGAAATAAAAAATTAATTTTAATTTTTTGTTGTAATAAATCTCCATTATGTAATATTAATAGTCAATCATTTGAGTTCAAAATTTTAAAAAAAATGATTATTTTCCAAAATTTTATTTATTCTTGTGATTCATTACCTAACATACGATTTAACAAATTAAAATTATATCAAACTTTTAATATGTTACCTTCACGATCACATATCAACATTTAATCTTAAAAATAACTCTAATCGAAATGGCTTCCAAAGAGAAAGAACATTTAAAATTTCATAATATAAATAAAATTTTTTAATATTTTAAATTTTAACAAAAGCTTATCCGAACGTGGCCTTATACTGACTTCTATTGTTTGATGGAACGGTGCTTAGCGTGAGAAAATTAATAAGGGAGAGACAAAAAAACAAGGGAAAAGCAAAGCAAGGAATAGAAGCGWGTGAGGGTTTAGGTATGTAGGGAATGGTGGGGCCTAGACAATGATGGGCGATGAAGAGAGGAGTACTAGTGGGGTTCACTTTATCCTTTTTCCTTTATTTTTTACTGGGATATTGCTACGCTAGATGGCAGTGCCAGCTGGAGCACTCGATACTCTATTCTGTGCCATCGTGGTTCATTCTTTATTATTGTTTTAATGCTTCCATCGCCTCATTCAATTCCTTCCTCCTTTGAGATCCTAGAGATGCGTGCCATATAATTGAGACATTTTTTTATGTATATTTTCTCTGGTTGACGTAAAAGAAAGAAAATATCTTTTAATGCAATCCCTCCCTTTTTGTCTTTTTTTCTTTTTTTCTTTTTCAAGTAATTTAAAGAAAAAAAAGACCAATAAAAGGAGAAATACCACGAGTGAGGGCCAGTGAGAAGTCGTATAGAACAAGATTGCACAGTGAAGTACGAGACCTTTCCGTGACCGTACAATCAAAGAGTTTCAAAAGTAATTATTAATATTTTTAATAAATTTTAACTGCTTAGGATGAAAGATGTTAACCAAATAGTAAATCTCAACTGTTTGTGTTGAAAAGCGTTATTAATTACTTGTAAGAAAAGTTAAAAAATAAAACTTAATTTATTAGGTTTACGAATTATCCTAATCTTATACATATACTCCAAAATTGTAAGAGAATCTAAGACTTGAGTATTAACATAAGACAAAAGTAAAGGACACCCTAATTTAAGAAGAAAAAAATAATTTTATTTTTAAATTTAATCAAAATAAGTTACTTTAGAAAACTTATTTTGTCAAAAGAGTTTTTTTTATTGRTGATGATAAAAATAAAAAATATTATATTAATATCTAAAATAATCTTCAGTATTTTTTATATGACTTGTAAGAAAACTAACAATTGGTTCGATGGCATGGAGAGTTGAAATGATCTTCAATTGATGAAAATTATAGTGACATAATTTGACTGCTGATAGTTACATAAGTGGGCTAACATAATTAATTGAATTTAATTTCTATAAATATATTTACCATGAAATATTGAAGAGCGAGTATATATTATGCATGGCTAAAAGGACGAAAAAGATGAGGCATAATGRAGCAAGAGAAAAAGAGTGAATGGGGCACCAAAATATCAATCAATTGATGGTAAGAATGGGTTTAAGCGCTTGAGTGCATAACAACTAGACATGATTCAATTTCATACCTCGACTCGAATCTTTTGCTTCTATTAAGAGCTTTCAATTTGGATCTTTTGCCCATTCTTCTTTTAGTTGTTACAATATACGAGGAATAACTCATTTTTATCTTTCAATTTGGATGACGCAAGTTGAAGGAGGCAATGTCTTATCCTCTCCCAAGTCACTGGGCTCGGCTACTCATTATTCTCCATTATCGCGTTTCGTACTCTGTAAGATTCGCCTCATAAACAAAATAACCTGCTTTTTCTTTTTTTCTTTTTAACCATCAACTTACTATACCATAAATAACAGCTTTCGAGAGTGACATATGATAAATTGAACCCAACCCTCTGAGCGCATTTTTAAGGCTATGCTATTAAAGGTGAACAAATTTTTATATATAAAATTATTAATTCACATCAAAATAATATCAAATTATACTATTTTATCAAATTTTTTGACGTCATATATGACAAGCAATACAAAATGATAAAAGTATAATTTCTTCTACTATCTATCCAATCCATTATTTTAGCAATTCATAACTAATATATTTTCTATTTCTCTACCTAGAAACATGGAATAATTCACAAGAAATATGGTTATGCTTTTGTACCCTAAATTTCTAAATTCTAATGTAAAAAGTTTATATTTGAGTTAGATATATGTTAATACTTTTAATTATAATTTATTATAATAAATTAATTAAAAATTCATGACAAATTATAAGTAATAATATCATATCTCGAGAATAAGTGGACTGTTGAATAGGTACCAACTTAACGTTGTCCAATAACATTTTCCATTAATATTTTAGGAATAAAAGTGAATTTGAAAATAAATGATGCTACTTTGACACTCTAAGTTGACAACTCAAATGACAACCTACTTGTTCTCGTGAAATTTTGATAGTAATTTATCGCGTTAAATCGTAATTAAAATTTTGAATTTTTTTTTCATATGTAATACAGATCTAAGCTTTGAACCTTAGGGTTTAGGGTTTAGGATTTATAAATTAGGATCTAGGATTCTATATTAGCTTATTAGATTTAAAATTTTAGGGTCTAGAATTTAGAAATTAGAGAGTCAGAATGTTAAACAGATTTTTTACATATTAGCATAACATGCATCAAGATTTTATGCATTGGAGATCAAATTATTGAGATATTATCTATTTAAAATATTACTCCGTTCGTTCCTTTTATCTTTCTTTTAAGGTTATTATTTTTATTTATAAATATCTGTCATTTTTATAAAATTAAGTAAGCATTTATTTTTTTTTAATATTACCCTTATCCCTAATTAACTTAATCAAAGATTACATTATTAATATTATTATTTTCATTAAAAAGTCTTTCTCAAAACTTAGAATTATGAATAGTTCAAGGTAATTAGTCAAAACTTTAAATTATGACATTATATAACAACTTAGAATGTTTAAATTCATTTATTAAGCGTTAGAAAAGATGGATAATAAAAAAATATAATTTATGAGTTTTTTTTAATACGTGTAGCATAAAGAATAAAGAACGCAAGGGATAATATTATACATTAAAATTTTCAATGGTCTAAGAAGTAGCCACAGGACGAGAGCATGAAAATCAAGAATAAAGACAGTCCTGTTAGAAATCACGTGACATAGTCGGGAATATTAATGACATGTCGACGGCGGCTGTTCGAGAAAAAACAAATGTCTGCAAAGGCACTCGGAAGAATTCAATTAAATATTCTYTGAAATTGGAAAAACAAATTGTTTGAATAATTGGAAATACACACACTCTCATGGATTCCTTTATTTCCAAGAAAAAGCAGAAAAAGGTAATTATCAAATTCCAATGTTCATCTTCTTCAAACGAGATCACACGCTTTTAGTAATAAATTATCTATTGCGCTTTCTGTGCATCAAGAATTGTTCCTCTCGAAATTGATTTAAAAAATAATGAAACTTAGAAAATTGTGCAACAGGAAGAGATAAGAGCAAGCTCTTTTGGTTTCCAATGAGGTTTCTCATTAGGTTAATTTGCAAATGACATAATAGTAGTAGGCCTATTATATTTAGATATTTTAAATTATATTATCAAGTATTTTTAATATTATAAAATTTTAATTAGTCTCACTTTTAAGTGTTAAGTGCAAAATCAAACATACCTTAAAGGGTTTGAAAAATAAAAAAGAAACACATGAAAAAAATTTAAATTGTTTACATTGGCTGAATATTGACAAATTAAACACTAATATTATATGGYAGCAATAAATGAATTATTAAAATTAAAACTTTAATACTAAAATAATTTCAAATTTTTTAATACATTCTCTTCTGTAATAGAGAGTGTGAAATATTGAGTATATTAAAAGATTTCTAACTCATTTGAATGAACGAAGGATCTATCAAAATTTAATAAAATAAATTAGATGAATTTTTTAATAAAAAATTATGGTATTACTAAAGGATTGGGGGAAAAAAAGAATAATACAGCGATAGTAAAAGAATTGAGAAAAACAATTATTTTTGAAATACGTAATTGAAATGCAAGATCTAAGCGCCGAAAGAAAAGAAACGAAAAGAAGGAATTTGAAGAACGAAAAATAGTGATTCTTGAAATCTTAATAACAAAGAAATTTTATTCAAGTTTCGGGCTTTCGAAATTGGGCTATGATCCATTTGAAGGTATATCAAATATGTCACTTAATTGGGCTAAATAAAATCAAAGCCAACTGTCAGATTAAGTTCAAGTCCATTAGGCAATTACTGAAGCCCCGAACGCATTAGATAATTCTTTAATGGCTTCAAATCTTCTATTACATATTTCTATTATACTTTTTAACTATTCCAATCAAAGTATGAYAAGTATATATATATTAATTCATAAGATAAAAAAACAGATGTTAGGGGGTTCAAAATATATACGCATTGTATTCTGATCGGTGAAAAAAAGTATATAACAAGGAGTATAATAGGAAAATATATATTAGAAAATCTCCCGCCGTTTAAACATGATCAAGTCTTTTTCTATAGACACGATCTAACCTTTGATGGAACGTGAAGTTTGAAATTTAATGATGAAACAAATGGTTTTAGTCCTTTAATCATTTCTAATAAATCAGAAAAAAAGCATGAGCAACATTAATACATTCAAAGAGAATCAAATAGCAATTCTGTAATAAACATTCAACAAATTAAAAATAGCATCATTGAGAAATTTTAATATATTTAAATAATTTTCATAATAGATCCAATTATCAAAAAAATAAAGGAATACCACTTATTTGGAAAAGAAAAAGAAAGACACGCATAGATGTTCTTTGTATAGGTAATTAGATTTATTTATCAATTTATAAATTGAATTCCAGTAAGTAGGAATATTATCTATTTTGCAAAACTGAAAGCATCTTTTATTAACTAACAAAAATGAACGTACATTGCACCTTGGAAGTGCTGCAAAATAATATCCAAATATATGCGAAAGTAAAATCTATTTGACAGAAATAACTCCATTAGCAATATAACTATGTGTTAAATGAGAATCTCTTTTTTTGTTATATTAAGTGTATCTGACTTAAAAGTAAGACCCTTGTTGTTTGGCTCTCGTGAAACATACCTTCTCTGATCTTGTCAAAGGAATTAAAAGCAGTTTTTTTGTAGCTGTAATTAGTCAATTTTATACGGTAATAGTTAAAATTA
The DNA here is from genome assembly GCA_001752375.1 of Rhazya stricta. Lineage (NCBI taxonomy): Eukaryota > Viridiplantae > Streptophyta > Magnoliopsida > Gentianales > Apocynaceae > Rhazya > Rhazya stricta. Next base: position 212,789 of record MEJB01000102.1, read on the forward strand.
AGGGCCGAAATTCATCCTGAAATTATTTCAATATTTAGTTTGCATCTTACCTATATAATGTAGATTCTAAAACCTAATAAAACACACATATTTTTGCAAAAGTACCCTAAATTATCATAGTATCAGAGCCACTTACAATTTTGAATCTTCATTGTCCCTTGTTCTCAAGTTTTCTATTCTCTTGGTCTCATGTCTACAAAATAAATCAGATGCTTCTTTGATTCGCTTTAATGGCAAGAACTACTCTGAGGTGTTTCACTTTATAACTCTTTCCACTCTTTTATTGTCTATAACACAAGGGATGGTGAACATACTTGGTCATTGCATTTTTGGGACAACTTCCTTTGAATTACTACAGGTACATTCTTCCTAACAAATTTTTTTTATCATTTTTCTACATCGTTTTTCTATTACAACTACTTGAGAAACTGACATATCTTGGCACTTGTCTTATGACATCTAGGAGAGGGATATTAATTTGCACCTCGTGAAAGGTATCCCAAAATTTCCTTCTCCTCTTCGTCTTTCTTTGATCTCTCAAAACCTGTCAGGAGAAAGCTCCAATTGGTTCAAATATTGGCTAATCAATCTTCAATCTAAGTAAAACATTTACACATGAACATAAATTGTTATATTCATTATTGTGCATACAACGAAACACTCAACAAGTTCTAAATGCAACATTGATATTTATGTTAATTGAGACTTGTAATATTCTTTGAGTGATTTAGTGTATCTTTGTATTTTATTCGGATGATTTGAGGTTTTAGTTTATGGAAAGTATCCTAGACTATCTTGTATGCTATAAGATAGAGATTAGGAAATTTTAGAGCTAAATAAGGAATCCTATTCACTAATTGTGAAACCCTAATTATTCTYTATTTAGTATCCTAAAATATTGATGTAAAAATTGAAGAASTCAAGTTAGTTTCAGAGAGAATATACAAAGTTCTTATGTGTAAGTAAACTGTGATATCTACTTAACTATTCATTCTTCTTTGATTGTGTTTGAAATTGAATTTTCGAGTTGGTTACTTGTTAAACTATCCATGGATGAATGAATCCTTGAGGAGGATCTCGAGAGGGTTGTTTAAAGAAGTTTTAGCGAGAGCTCTTGATCAATGAARAATGAAAGGACATCGATGAATTGGATCTTGATAAACTAATTGGATCATTCCAACCTTATGAACATAATTTGCAAGGTGGAACAAAGAAAAAAACATCAAAAGTGCCAAGAGCATTGCCTTGATTCACACTCAAAGTGAGGATGTATTTAATCCTATCAACATGAAAAGTTTGGATGAGAAGACTTCCAAGAACTAACAAGTACATAAAGAGAAATCTAAAGAAGAATGGTCGTCCAAATAAAGACAAAAATTTCACTCCACGAAATGGAAACCAAAGGAAAATTCARACTTTTTCTCCAAAACAACAAAGAGAATGATATAAAAGGACCAAGGGATACAATACAATAAATGTGAAAGGTATGGACACATTCAAATAGAATGTGCAAACACCCTTAAGAAGAAGGGACGAGTCATGATAGCCTCATGGAGTGACAACGAGGAAGAAGTTCAAGAAGAAATTGAGAGTGAGAGTAAGCATAACTACCTTGCCTTAATTGTGCATGATTCAAATAAAGATGAAGTGAAATCCAACATTGATGATGAAGAGGTGCAATTTGATATSATGCTGAAGATCTTCAAGCTACCTATGCAGACATGTACAACAAGTGGATAATCTCTGTAAAACAGATTAGATCCACTGAGATGAACAATCTTCAAGTTGTGAAAAACAATCGAGATTTGACGAAAAATCTAAAAGCATTTGAAAAGGAGCTTGACAATTCTCAAACAAAGTTGACTCAAATCGTGAAAGAACTGAATAGTGCAAGCTCCATTTTAGAAATGTTCAAGATGAGTTCTAACAAGCTTGAGCAACTGATAACTGATAATAGTTGGGCAATGAGAGATTGGTTGTTAGTAGGGGTCCTGGATAACTTTAACAAATTAACTAATTTGTGGCAATGAGTTATTCTTGCATCCATGATCGATTGAGTAGTATCAAGTTTGATTTATTAATTTTAACCAGATATTTCTCATATATTGCTTCGTACAATCTTATTGATATTCTTRATTATGATTATTATTGTGACATCTTGCTTTTGATATATTGTTGCTTTAGCAACAATAGAAAACTTTCATTTYTTGYGTTTCCATTGAAAGAATTTAACTCAYCGATTCCCTAAGGAGACTTCACCTTACTCATTGCTATACTAATTCATTTATTAAGAGTGTGTCTTAATTATTTTTGGTGAGTTTATGACACAAGAATCCTCCYTTTTCYTGCAAAGGACTTTTAAGGKCATAATTCTCCTTCTTGTTTATGTGGACGATATTGTTATCACTAAATCCCACTCARYGGTCATATCTGGGATTCAGACTTTGCTGCAWTYTACATTCCATATTAAAGATCTAGGCTAGCTTACTTATTTCTTGKGTTCAGAGGTACATCATTAGCCTCAAGGTATCTTAATGAATCAACACAATTATAGTTAGGATTTGATCTAGTTGKYTRGCCTCMCCAATACTACATTGTTTACACTCGCATRSAACTCAATGTAAAGTATTGTCATGACGAAGAGAAGCTCCTAAAGGATCTTACTCTATATTGGAAATTGGTTGGATATCTTACTTATCTAATCATTACCTGGCCTGTCATCTCTTATGCTATTCATACCAACATTAAGTGCRYGCAAGAATCTCCATTTATCAACAATAAAACTCATAATTCGCTATATTCTTGAAAAATCTAGTCATGGCTTGTTCTTCATTATTAGTTCTTCTCTTCAGCTGCAAATCTATCAACGGATGCTAATTGGGCCTGGCGTTGGCGTCAGAGCATTCGAGAAAGTCTACAACTGATAGGATGCATATTCTTGGCATACAGTGTTGTCTCTTGAAAATACAAGAAGTAGGAGGTCCAAGTCTTAAGAATTCATCCACGGGTGGGAGCTGGGAGGTACATGCGCATGGGTCTTCTACATGGCTCCGGCAAAATCATTTGTGTGGCAATGGTCTCACCACGAGCTGCGAATTTTTCGCTAGATCCAATCCACTTACTACATGTTTAATGGAAGCGACGTTGGTGTGACATCTCAGGGATGTGTAGACCAATGTTGTGTAGCCGACAATGGGCAGCCAAGGCACGGATGAGGAATTAGGTGGTGACTATGCGCGGGGCCTAGGAGACGATCATGGCGAAGTCTATGCAGCAGCTACCACATATCTCGGCGATGTGTCTTTACGAAATCACGGAGATATTTTTCACTAAATCCGGCATGCAACGTTAGCATGGGCAGATCGGGTTCCTAAATAGCAAATTGATGCTTGTTGATTTACCAACATCAATTTGATAGGAAATGTTAAAGGGATTAAAATTAATCTTTGAATGAAAATTGTTGCTATAAATACTGTATCCTTAGAATATATTAGCTGTTGTTAGGAATTTGTATATGATTGTAGATAAGGTAATTATTTCCATCATCAGTTTCTTTCTTAACTATATACTATAGACTAAAAAATGAATGCAACACACATTTTCCCCAAAAGTCTCTCTGAATGGTCAAACATTTCCTTCATTGTCAGTCAAGTTACCCCGATCGTCATTCAATTAAAAGAATTTCCGATTCAAAATCGTACATGAGATTTTCATCTCATACGACTCCTCCTTTGTGTGCATAATGAGAATAATAGATGGAATAAAAAATTCATTTTTTTTTTCATTTTTCATTATGAACCGGCCAGGGCTAGTGTTTTTACAAGAAATCTCTAGCCAACCTTCCTGCAAGAGTTCACCAAGCGTCTTGGTACTAGAGAGAAATTATAACTGCTACAATTTCTTTGTTTTCACCGCTTCTTAATTTTCAGGAATTAGTCACGTCAACAATCTTCGGTGGTGATATGAGTATCCAAAGGACGAAGGAGATGGATATTTGTTGTCCCAACCATTCTTTTAGTCCCGAGTCCGTAAGGAAGGGGGTAATTTATAACAAAGTTTTCGTATTGTTAAGTAAGACTTTAATCTGTCATATCTCTATCAAGAATACAAAGTTGTTAAGTAAAGAATGAGGAAATTGATATACAATTGCTTCAATTGTATTTATGATTCTTTATAAATGTTGACTTTACTTTTTCTTTTTCAAATTTTGTTATCATTTAAGTATTTACGTTTCTATAGTTGTGCTCTGCCACCATTTCAGACTGTAGAATCTTGCGATTCTTGTCACATGACATGCACATAATTTTACTAAAAGGGTAAAAACGATATTTAAGATTAATCAAAAAAATGAAAAAAAAAAAGCAAGCAAAGAGAAGAAGATGAGATCTTCATCTTCATCTTCATGCCCATCCTAACTGCACATTCTCTATCTCCCCATTGCTACTCCTCTTTGGACTTGTCGC
>MEJB01000102.1:224452-247930 GCA_001752375.1 Rhazya stricta
TCCAAATGTCTTTTTAGTATGTAAGTATGAACAATACGCGTTAAGAAGTCGTTTTTCTTAAGTCCCTATAAAGTTTCTGTTTTTCCCTTCTCTCTTTTCTATGGACGTAGTTTTGCTAACACATAAAAGGGCTGTTATAATCCAAAAATGCAACTCGTGTTGCTGTTGAAAACTGGAGAAAATGATCTTACGTGTTTGTTCAATCATTGCTCATTTTTCAGTGGGAACTTTATCATGAATCTAAATATGAAAAGAAACACGGGGGAGGGTGATCAATTATTCTTGTCTCTGTTTTCTGTCTCTTGATTCTATTTTGATATCCCTTCTATGGAATTAGAACAGAGATCTAGATAAACATTTAATGGTTAACTAGGCAAAGAGAAAAAATAGACACAGACTAAAAAGAACAAAAAATTGGACTATAAACAGAAGCCAAAGAAAGGAAATTGTAGCAATAAAACCCATCCCAGGAGGGAGTGGTTTAGCAACAAAGGTGGGTGCTTCATCCATGAAATTGTCAGGCTTGCTAGAATGCAAGAATCTTGTAAAGCCACCTATCTCAGAGTTGCCTTCATTCTTGAACTTCTTGAACCAGTGGAGAGATGGGGGATTGAGTTGCTTTTATTAGGCATGTGGAATTTAAACAAAGAAGTAGAAAAATCTTCTGTTTTTGCCATCGCGTCCACTTTATTGATTCTCCTTTGGGCCGCTATTCCAGCTTTGCACAAATGCCTCCATTTTGTTAATTTCTTCACCACTGGACGTGATGAAAACCCACCCAATTATGCCTGTTTTTATCGTTATTTTTCTCTTTTACTTTTTCCATCTAAAGTGATGACAAAGTACAAATAAAGAACATAAATAATTCAATGACAAAAAAGTTTTAAAAATAATTCAGGAATATTCTTAAAAAATTGTAAATAATTAAAGAGTATTATGCGCCAACTTTCCTACATAATATTACAAAAGTGTGCATGGAGAATAAAGTTGTCAATAAATAATATTATAGAAGCGCATATTTTCTTTCTGTTTATCAAAATAAATGCTCTTGATTATGTTAATGATATTTACCAACTGGTAGAAGAATAACTTCTTATTTTTTTGTTGTTCGACCACTTACTTTTCAACGTTCATAACAAATGAAGGTTTTACTATTTCTACAAACACTACAAACACTATAATATATAAACTCAATAGAGGTTTAGGACATCACTATAAAACATGCAAATGAGAAAAAAATATACTTAGACAATATCTTCGTCAACAAAATTTGATAATTTTTGAATTGCACAAAAGAGACAGATAATACATCATAAATATGTTTAGTGATCTCTCCTATCTTCTTTAAAAAAATCAATCATCTTCATCATTCAAATTTTCATACTTTCTTATAACAACTCRTATATTTCCCATTTCGTATAACATTCGATTTTCCCTTTTCAATTGTAGGATCGAGGTTTTCAATTGCAGTACAATAATCAACATATGACTTGTATTTTATAGCCTTATAAATGTAAAAGATAATACATTACTTTTCATATAAATTATAATTAAGAATAATATTTATCATGCTGAATATATTACCTCTTGGTCAATTAAGACAAGCCTAGAAATATCAAACTTCCATCATGATTGGAAGATTCGACAAAACTCATTTGAACAACTTTCATTTTGATCGGCCATTCACTTTGATAAGTAAACAATTCTTTTATAGACTTTGATTACATGATGCGAGCGATTACTTCAATTTAATAGAAAGTTTTTTACCAATTTATATAATTGAGAAAATTAACTACAACATCCATCCATTAATTTTAGTTAACATTCGAAGAACATAATGAAACTAAATTAAGTTTCCCATATTGCTTTGATGCTTGTTAATTGCTAAATACTTTCCAAATAAAAAGTAAATTGTACATTTATATTGAATGAGAGAGACTGGAAGAAACATCTATAATTTCATATTTCAACTTGTTTGATGGTATGATTACTTCACATAAACAAGATCTACGAATAAAAAGTAAGTCGTAGATGTTTCAGTATTGTTAGTTCATCAATAAAGACAAATAAAAAATAAATATGCTTTCAACGTGGCCATATGCATGCAYTGATATTATTAGTTCATCAATTAATAAAAATAAGAAAATAAATGGAAGTGCTTTTATTGCAATATAAATGTCAAGAAGACTAAATGAGCAGGAAGACTAACTACATAGCCAAATTTCATCGAAGTCATATAAAAAAATAAAATTCAAAATAAAAGCAGGGTTATTATTGAAAAGATGAAAGTGAGGTAGATAAAAGGTGTCCATAGGATGATTTCACATTCTGTAATATTTAATGTGTTGTAGATAAGAAAATATTTAAAGGATCAAGTTGATCCAAGTCAAGAAGGTTAATTAAGTAATTTACATTGAAATTTATCTTTTTTATAATTTTATTCTTCATTTATTGTAAATCGAAAAAGATATTTTAAATTTTATAATGCCCCTACTACCTTTGATCTGAATAGTATCCTAATAGATCTAAATTATAAATTTGTGGAAGTGCCCACATAAAAATAACAGCATCATTAAGAATAGGCMAAAAACTCTTGATACGAAATGGTCATTTATAAATGCATAAAACAAAGTGGACTATATCCTATATTCAGTGGTRCTCAATTTTCATTCACATTTTTATTCTCCCTCACTTTCTTAATCCAAAATAGTAGAATCAACTAAAAGGRGTGAAAAACAAAGCTTGTACATAATTATCTACGCTTGAAAAGTAGCTGTCTTCTTCATGTTGGTACACAACTTGGGAAGCCCGGGCCATGTTGAATGCAGCCTTGATGATTGCAAGAGGTAGGCCATTTCTAGACACCAGCTCTCCATTCAGCTCCTTCCATAAGTTGTCTATAATTTGCAATATGCAGTTCCTGCCTTCTTCATCTGATATTATGTTCTTCTCTCTCATGAATATTTGTATGCTCGATGCAAGATCGCCTCTTTCTTGCTCCTCCTGAGATTTTTCCGCCAAAAAAGGAAAAACGAAAAAGGTTTGCAGTTGGGTATTTAGTAGTGTAGTTGCATAACTTACAAAACTTATATGAAGATTATGGGTTCTATCGGATAGGTAAAAATTTCTTTTAAGGGCAATACCTTTGCGGTTCCCAGATCGTCCCAAAGCCGAAGGATTCTTCCTGARTAGGAAAAGAGCTTTGGATATGGTTTTACCAGCAATTTTACATTCTCTTCTGTGACTCCCTGTCCTATGAGAAAGAACAGATGCACCAAGGCCATGTATGCTCCTGCTGTTCTAACACCATTTTCTACATATTCTTCCATRTTTGGTACATAATTACTGTTAAGCCAGCTTGCTTCGAGCATGAAGCCTTCAATCATATCGATCCACTGCMAAAAATAACCAATATCTAGCCTAATGAAAAGGATGATCATATATAATATGAAGTCATGAAGTTGTGCGCCTATACACATCTTTAGTTCAGATGAGAGAGGATCGAAGATATGTATGAACASTGTTGCACCATATGCTTGCAAGGTATTGGTTGCCAAGAATAGTTTATGTAAATGTATRTTTGTCCTATCTTTTAATCGATGTTGATCTAGCTCTTGCTTCYGCCACTGTGGATGGGATATTCAATCTCTACCGGGAAAAAAGCGTATTTATGAAAGAACAATTACCGTGGCCTTTAGGTATGGGAGGACACTCCAACCATTTTCCTTGAGGATCTTGTAGCAAATTTCATTATTAGTGTTGTACAATGCCATGTAGCAAATTCTCATGTATTCAGGTAAATCTTCCATGGCCTCCAGATCCCATCTGTGGATTTGAAATGTTAGACGTTCATTAAAATGAATCAAAATTACAAACTCGAACAAAAGTAAGGAAACAAATTAATAAAACAAGAAAAGAAATCACATATGAACCTTCGAATGGCATTAGTGAATAAACTAAGCTCATCTAGGGTGCCATGAGTGTCAAAAATGTCGTCAATCACCAGTAAGATGGCTATGGTTTTGGCCAGCTCTATTCGGCAGGCAGAATACTTGGGTTCTGGTAGTATTCCGACTGTCCAGAGAAAGCATTCCAGAGGTCTATCTCGGGCAAACGTGAGCTTATCAACCAGGCCTAGCTGTTTCCACCACCTGAGAAAGAATTCAAGAATTTTTTTTTTTTTTCCTTTTTCAGAAAGGAATTTCTTTGTCCAAGAATAAATATTTTACTGATTTATTTTATATTGTCTTTGTTTTTCTCCTTATCCTTTGATGAGGTTGAAAAACTATTTGCTAGGGTTTGACCAAGCTATACCTGGATATCTCAGACAATTCCATTTGGTGAAGAGACTGGACTTTGTTATAATCCAATTTTGCAAGCTCAAGAAGGTCAGGGTTATGGTCACCTTGGCCACCATATTCTTCAATATACCTTCTCGCTTCTAGCCTTGCCATTCTCCGGTGCCTAGGAAGCTCCAGAACTTGAGAAACCTTCCTAGCAAGTGGTGGTGCTAAGCTAGGCAGCGACTGTTTCAGGCAGGCTGCKGTGAACTCYAAGGCCYGCAACAGTATGTCTTCTCCATTTGCTGCCAAGTATGATGCTTCATGCARGCTCAATAAGCCTAGTTTGTCTTCCTTCAAAGAATCTTTGAACTCCCCATTATTGTCCATGAATTTCTTAAAAATATCTGCCATTTATAGATTGAAGAAATTATCAGAATGTGAAACTAATTAGTCAGACAAAATTCAAGGGCACTAACTAAATAGCATTTGTACCAGGACTAATCCTGTGCCCGTTATGGCGAAGCAATCGGAAACGTAGGGCAGAAGTGAGGAGATCTTCATCAGGTTGGCCGTTTGAAAATCCTGTCAATAATGAATTAATTTCATCTTCGAAATGATATGCTAATCCTAGCCTCTGAAGTGTATCAATCATCTTCATGGCCTCCAATGGTTCTAAAGTAGTTCGCAGTTCTCTTCTTGTYCTCTCCAACAATTCCCTCCTCTTCGTGCTATCATCAACTTCATGAGGAAGCACCTACACAGCACCCAACAAAACGTCCAATCAAGAAAAAGAAAATCAAAACGCCATTCGTGATAAATGAATATAATGTTTTCAGCAACAATGCATTAAACTTATAAACAATGGATGCTAAAAGGGATACGAACCAGCGGTTGGCGCAGATACTTTAGGAGAGACTCATTGTCTGTGATCAATGGTGTTGCTATAGGCTGAGACATAGATAATGGCATGCACATGCATATATATGAAGTTTTAGCTATGGACTGCCTTCTTAGCCATGAAAGAGTAGACCTTGGAACTCCATGAGAGCCATAAATAATTGCCCAAGATTGTGAAGAAAGGTTCCTTGTAGCAGCCATACTTCGGAAACCAAAACCAGTCTTATTCAGATTTTGTTAGATTCTGAATGAATGGTTGATAATATATAGATAAATACTGGCCCGAAATTCCAGGATAAAATAAAGAGTGCGCATGCAACACGGGAGAAAAAAATATAATATAAGGCCAACAGGATCCGCCAGAAGCWATTGTGACATGCATAGTAGAAAAGAAAAGGACCCAAGCATCCAGTTTTAGTAAGCAAACTAATGATAATGCACATGAATAAGCCGAAATAGTATTCTTCGTTCTAGTAGCCACCACAGCATATTATACAAAACTATTATTTTAAAATTTACTAGAAATATATTAATATTATATACTTTGAGAAAACGTGGTAGTGTAGAAGAAATACTTAAAYGAGTAATATTTTTTAAGGTTAAGTGTAAATTTKTTTCAATATTTAGTCAAATTAACAACTTTATATCTTATGTTTTCAATTGATGATTGGTCATATTGTATTTCAATCTAAAAAACTCGTCTGAATAATTTGAACAATAATTAATGGATACTATAAAACTTTTAGAACGTCCTTAATTTTTTGTAATTTCAGAAATAACCTTGGTTCTCTTTCAAAAGTTTTTCAAAATAAAGAAAAGAAAAAAAGAAAGAAAGAAAGAAAGAAAGAAAGAAAGAAAGAGAGAGAAAGATGATAAAGAAAAAGAAAAAGGGTAAACCAAGAATGTCTTTCAATGACAAAAGTTTTTCTTCTTTTGTTCTTCACTTGCCGGTAGAGGCTCCAGAAAATCCCTCCGCCCTATGGCGCCCTCCACCACCACTCGGTGTAATCCAGCGTGCCCATCAGCATGTCCGTCACCACCACCACCACCACCACCACCACTTCTCTTCAGAATACCCATCCCACCTCCACCATTCCTCACAGGATCCTCTAACAAAACCCTCCTCTCATATCTCGACTCTCGCACCACCACTTCTCTGAATCCTCATTTCTAGTCTGGCCTTATCTTTCTWGTCTCTCTCCTCTCTTATCCTAACATCTCTTTCTGCTCCACAGCCAGCGCYCTCCTCCTCCACTTCCWCTACAACAATGAGCTATTKATCTTCGTAGGGTTGCAAAATGGCAGAGTGAGGTTAACATGTGGAGCTAATTTCAACTTCAATCCCAATTGATATATAATACTCATTGAATGTTTGAGATCTAAACTCATCAACATTATCAAAACGTACATTTTTKATTCTATAATATGGGAATTGAGCTCTTGATTTCATGATTTGAGCRAATAGTTTGACAAATGGTGYATTTATAGTTAAACGCAAGCAAACATGAGACAATCTTAAAACTATATAATATTGAAATGAMCCCATGGTGGGTGTGYTGATCCACATATATCTCCATGAATAATTTCTTCTCGGAGATTCACTATACACCTTTGTGCTGGAAGTTTTAATGACTAACTTGTCTTTYRAACATGCAATACATGAAAGATTATTAGGCAAAAGAATCTTCTAATTCTTYAAAGTGGGCTATRCGTGTTGTTAATTATACGAATATCATAGTTGTTCCAGGATGCCTAAGTCGATCATGCCAAAGTATAAACTTTTATGTAAGGTTGATTACACTCGCATAAAGCACCATTATTCTTGTTTGATTGAAGTTTATCAACCTAATTAWTTTAGCTCACTAGTAATTGCGATAAGCAAAGATAAGTAATGAATAAATTAAAGTGCATGCCATTTAAGATGGTTCGACATATAAAGCCTACATCAATCKGACCATGTCCAGATGTTGAAGTAAATTCACTATAACAAATATTTTTACAAGGACTTAATTATCAATTATTCAAGACAAAAAKGAACTTCCCTTCTTTGTTGAATCTTGTAGCCTTGTTGATAAGTCTGAAATTTGTTAATGTTGAAGCTTGATTCCACTAAACCTTCCTGCTAGAAATTCTACCAGCTGCATCCTCTTGCAATTCTCCAAGAGGTGGAACTCCAATCTTATTTCAAGTTCCAATCAAGGAACAACTCTCCCTCACACCAAAGTAAGATATCTCACTGTGAGCTTAAAACRTGAACATACGTAACTATGCTTTTTGCTTCTCTTTTTGTGCTSACGTTGGTAGACCTCTCAAAAAGCACACACAAAYGTTAAACAACTTTAGGTTTAAATAAAAACTCTAAGATAAGATCTCCTATTCTAAATGGGATAAGAGTTCTTAAAATCCTTCAAAATCTCCTGATCCTTAAACTTTAACCAACTCTTATTAAAGACACTAAAATACTTAGTGGGACRTAYATCTTAAATATAATTTAGATCAATTAATCTTCAATAGTTGTGTGCACAAAATGTTCTTACAWTCTCTCCCTTTTTGACTTGTATATRTACTAAGTAGTCACACGCATATCAGCCAAAAATTTTAAACAACAAACATGTCCAAAAGAATGTACAACCAACACACAACATTAACACATGTTKAAAATAYCCAGCATCACTAATACTCCAGAGTGATAAAAACCTAATTTGTAGCACCAAAAAACAACACAACCAAGATGCAGTGATATGCAGAACCAGAACCAAAAAATAGCAAGAAAAACATAAAATAGTGTATTTAGCCCAAAAAACCTATACCATATGCACCGACAAAAATGACCACCAGAATAGACACATAAGAAGAAACTAAACCATATGCATCATATTGTGCAAGAAGAACCAGGTAACCAATACCAAGATATCTCCCCCTCTTTGGACATATATACAAGGCAAAACCCACTTGTGAACTTAGCTGAAAAAATGCTCCCCTTGAGGGTAAGATACCCCTTGAGCTAATGCAAGCATCGAAAATAGGGAATCATAGGCGGCCTGAGAGAAGAAAGAAAAGAGAGAGAAGCAACATAAACYAAACACAAACAATATCCGCACACAACTACCACATAATCATATGTATCCATARAGTGATCAACAAAGAGTATCCTACATCATTAACAACTACCAAAACCAACTTTCAAGAGTTTTAGAACATCCATGATTTGTAACAATACAGTATTCCCATAAGAACATGATCTAAATATGCAAAATCCARTAAAACATATGCAAAACCTCAATAAGAACCAAGTATCCAAAATCTCCAAAAACTAAAAACTACCTAATCATATCAATCCAATSAACAACACAAGACTTAGATAAATCTATCAACCAAAARAGATTACCAAAATATTAATTTGAAACCCCATCATTTTAGAAAAAAATATTTTTGGATTTTAGAATGGAAAATAAGAAAAGAAGGAAAAGAATGAAAGAAGAAAAAATAAAGAACTTCCAAAACCTAATGAAAAGCGAAACAAAATAASGTGAAGGTTGAAACTATAAAAAAAGGATAAGAATACAGCTAGGCTAGTAACAACTTTTTAGGGAAATAACGGGAGCTACCCAACAAGATTTCTGAAAGACCAGAAGCAATTATACCCTAGAGTTAACTTAAAAATATCCAACACTCGCCATTGTACGAAGGTGGTCACAGAGAACAATGAAGCATAACTTATGTTCCAAGGCATGGCATATTACACTCTAATAATGATACAAAGCAAATTCAGTATCCTAGAATGCCAATCATAGATATCRCAATTCACTAGAGAAACATTTAYAATCACAGTGAAATATGTAAAACTATTATGCATCCGCAAAAGAACTTTATGTCAAAAGAATWTTTGGGGCCCTWTTTTTTGTTAATCTGGTTCATATCTTGAGTTTTACTCGTGAAAATGGGACAAATATACTAAATTCTTCACAAGATTCGTGGTTTTCCAACCATATATCACAATCAAAATTTCACCAAGAAATCAAGTTGCTATGATACGATGACAGTAGGTAAAATTTTGGTTTGTCCAAAACAAACCCTAATGAGTAACTCTTATGTTAATGTTAATATGAAACCTTTGACTTCAAAGCATGCTAGAACTCCATGTTCTTATATATTAGCAACACCCTAATTAAAAACACAGATCACTCATGAAAAATTTATGTAGTTCTTGTGCATTTCCTTCTCATCAAAACACTACGTGGTTCACATAAAAATGCTGCACAGTCAATGTTTAACAACTCCAAGTTTAACCTCATTCTTACCTGAATAAAATGCAGCAAAGGAGTAGATATAAAGTAAGCTAGGATGTGCAAACGAGGATGGAATGGGAGTGTTTGGTAGTGTAAAATGGGTAGTTAAAACTTTGAAGAATGACAGCTTTGGTCAGCTGTTTTTTTAGCAAAGCTGATTTTGATTCAAGAATGGAAGGGACTTTCAGTCRAGAGGGTGGGTGAAATAAGGGCGAAGTTTGGTCCAATATCTAAAGGTGGGGTGGAGTTTATAAGGACGGGAGGAGAGRGAGTTGGGCAGAAATGAAGAGAGAAAAATCGGTGGTTTCATGAAGTGGTTTGAAGACAAAATTATGTGCAATGGAACCTAAGGAGGGCAGCTGTCCTTCACTACTTGCTCCTACTCTCAGTGCTTKCCAAATCACCTTGTGTAGGTGTCAATTTCCTAGCTTAAGTCCCTCTATAACTGGAMATCACACCACCTCAAATGCAGCTGGAAAATGTTGCTAAAATTCTCCCAAAAATTGGACAGCTAGGTTCAAAATGGCAGCTCTGGCTTTATGCTAAGAATTCATCAAAGTCGTACGCATATCCTCACACTCATGCACACACCAAGCCATCTACTAGGCATGCTTTGGTGGATCTTGGAGGACTAGGATTAAACCAAAATTAGAGATYGAAGGGCTGTGAATTGGAGAAGATAAATTAGTTAGATGAAGGCGTTTGGCTGATTGTTTTGAAGAAGAAAAATCTGGTTTTTGGCTAGACAAAAGACACATCATTGGCCTCTAAGCTTACCAACACACTATGTATAGGTGTCCAATTCTTAGCTGAAATCCCTTCTCAATTGGACATCAGACATCCTCAAATACAGCTGGAAAATTCTTGCTAAAAATCTTACGAAAGCCGGTACATGCGGATGCAAGTTCATGCAACCTTCATGCCAAATACTTATCATTCATTGGAGGATGAATATTGATTAGGAAATGCTAATCAATGKCTGTGATTSAAGAAGACMAAGTCAGCTAGATTTTGAGGAAGGAAAATCGATTGGATGAAATATAAGAAAACACAATGGAAGTTTTGGGATTTTAGAAAAGGTTTTAAGCTAAAATTTGAACTAAAATSAAAGCTTATAAAGTAATAAATTATTTTAGGAAGAAAGTAATATAGTTTTTTAAAAAAATAATATAGAGTATTCTAAATAAAGTTAAGGAAAAATAATTTGAACTGAAGTGCTAAAGGAGAGCATACACTTAGGCAAGTTGGACAAATTAAACAATCTGTATGAGGCTACAACATTTCTGCTGTAGCATGGACCTATGGTAGAGTATGGAAAATAGGGTATCCTCAAGCCACTRCTCTAAGTTTCTATCTTAATATGACATGGTGAGCTCAATGATGAAAAYAGGTAAGATGCAATTGACATAATCAGCCACATAACAAAATTATACTACAAAAAGATTGAGCAAAAATCAGCTTCCTTGTTTCGCAAAGAAAGCAGAACAAGATAGCCACAACATGCTATAGTTAATGCACAATTGGAAAGATGGCATAGAATCAGTCATGCGTATAAGGCAGGATATAACCATGAATAGAAATACACCCATCAATGATACCACAATTTTAAGAGAGGACTAAGCAGCATTTAGTTATACCAATAATAGGATAAGCTTAACAAAAAAGGTGCAACAACCAATCCTGTGACAAYTAGGTGGCCAATAAAATTATCRTTGCTTAAAACAGTTTAAGTAGGAATCCACAAAACTATYGACCAACCTGGAACAACCTTAATCATAAAATAAAAAAAKCAAGGAATAAAAGTGCAACCTATAGCAACTTACATAGATCCATCCTAACATCCCAACTAAATAGTTTCATTTCACCACACAAACGTCCCAAAAACAACTTAGAGTCAACATGACTTCCCTTGATTAGATGCTTCATCGGGCTCCTCTCCCTCCTCTGATAGCTCGGCATCCTCACCTTCAGGATCTTCCATGTCCRATGCCTCCACATTGGCTTCCTTGCTTCCCTGATCATGAACTCCAATCTCTTAAGCCTCTGGTTCAACAATTTCCTCCACCATGGGCTCCTCAATAGGTGCAATTGCATCCTGCTCCTCTTCCTTTTKCTGCAGCAATGCTGTTGGAATCTTAGGAAAATGAGGCAACCTCTCTAGGAAGTTGCGCTACAGAGAGTTTCATAGCTTTGTCAAATCTCCTTTTGTAAAGCAGATAAGTCTATTGRTACTGTAATTGCTGTTGCTGAAACCTCTGGAGTTGTTAGTGCATCATAAATATTTCCTCTATTTGCTTGTCAAAGACTTGTTTTAAATATTCAATGAGGGTAGGAGGCTTGTTACTAGGAGTGTTTAGCAAGGTCTTAGCTGGAGTCTTTAGYAGAAACTAGGGATGTCACTTCAAAAATTAGCGTACGAATGAGATAGTTAATTGTAATGGTGGAGATTGGCTCCATATTATGCAGGAGGGGTTCATCATCTARGTGCGGAACTCCTGGCTCGGAGTAGAGGGTGGTCATTAAGCAGAGGAAGAATAATTTTCTCAAACTTTACTCATGCAGATGCGGAGCTGATGACCTATCACCTTACCCACATTAATGGGAATTCCAATGGGCAAACAATAGAGTAGAACCATGCAATCTTGCAATAGGTGGTGTCATTGGTTGTTGGCATGAAGAATGATTTCACAAAGTAATACCAAAACTGTGCCTCTTAAGTAAGTCACATGTGCTTAACCATCTGATGCCCCTAAGCGAAAATTATCCCTTCAGTGTGCTCAACGGTGAGGGCCTTGAGGATTGTGTCCTAGGTCTGTTCTTTCATATGTCCAAAAAAATGAGCATATCCACACTCCTTGTCGTCTAGCCCAATGAGGGCCTTGAGGATTGTGTCCTAGGTCTGTTCTTCAATATGTCCAAAAAAATGAGCATATCCACACTCTTCGTCGTCTAGCCCATACACAAGATTGATGGCTTTGCTATCTAATTGAACCCTGTCACCCTGAACTTTTACCCTCCATGTTTTGGGATCAACAAAGTTTGCAAAGAATTCCCTCAGGATAGTGGGTAGAGGTCCCTCTAGTTGGTGACAGAAGGTGTGCCAACCACAAGCCTTATCTATGCTTGAAGAAAAGCTTGCAGTCACCATGGTGGAGTCATTTGTCATGGAAAACCCCTTTTCAAGCCATAGCTCCTTTGAAGCAAAGATGTTAAAAAATTTCTATTCRGCCTTATCATTGATAAAGCGATCATAGATTTTTACCTTATGTTTGCCTTCCTTATTCACGGTTTGTAGTTGTCTAACCAGGGTTGCAAATAAAAGATGGAAGCTTTTTGCTTTAAGGCATAGAAACAACAAAGGGTGAATGGGGTTCTGGTGATGAAAATTGGTGATAGAGTAAAAGGATGGGATAATGGCGGATTGATTTACACAGGAAAGTTTGCTAGGSTTTTAGAGGTGACTGTGCAATGTGTTCAGTGGTGTGATATCAAAGGAGATGAAGCGGTGTAGTAATGGAATGTCTGAGATGTTGTGGGGTTAATGGCGGTTAAGTGAAAAGATGAGYTACAAAATGATCTAACTGCTTTGGGATAGGAAAAGGCACGAGCCTTTTTCAAAATCTAGATCATGGCATATAATGTAAYACCCGAGATTTCTTTTTAATAATTTTTATTTGATTGTGTGAATTTACGTGCCAACTAGGTTGGATAATGTTCTATGTGGTTATTGTTTAATATATGTTTAATAAGTATAAAATTATCGTGTTAATCGAATGAGGGTCCTTGGTTGGTTAAAGGCTCGACTTGTTGGGCTTATTCATTTTTCTATCGGAAACTATATTTTTATCGAAAGAAAAGCCCATTGAATTTAATTTAAGGATTTGGGTTAATTATGGATGGGAAAGCCCAAAGGATTTGGGTTACGACCCAAGTTAAAAAAAAATGGAAAAACCTAAAAATCTTAAGTCTTCTTCTTCCTCCCCATTGTGCCGCCGCCACCCTCACTCCCAGAAAAACCCTAACCGCCGCCCCATTCCTGAAACTCCTCYCCACCACACACATGTTGTCTGTTTCTCCCTCAGCAGCTGCCATCCTCTATTCTTATTGCTATTAACCATCGTGGCAATCGCTGCGTTTCTTCTTCTCTCCTCTTCCTCATGCTTGACGCAGGTTCGCCATTGAAATTTCCAGAGCCATTGCGCTGATTTGGATCTTCCCTCGCCGCTCAGTTCGGATATCTTACCTGCGCATCACCCGCGTAAGGGTCTACTGCCCAAAATCGAAGCTTGCTAGTCCTTGTTGCTGCCGCCTCAGTCGCCGCCTTACTGCTCGTTGTTGCGCGACCTCTGCACAACAGGACGAGTGCTGGTGTTGGAGATCGCCGCTTGACGAGGTGCTTCCAACTTGTCGACTTCAACCAAAACAGGGAGCGCTCGTCTGTTTGGGCCTTAACCTACAGGTCGGATCTCTTACCCCCGCGTCTACTCCCTGTTGTCTTGCTTATAGATCACCGTCAGCATTGCTCTGCGACTTGACCAAGCGTCTTCTAGGGTGGAGTTGTTATGGTTGGTAGCTAATCTCCTTAGGGAGCTAGAACCTTCCCTAATCTGCCTTTATCTTCTTCTTCTTCTCCTCTGCTCAATCGAATCTCCTCTGTTCACCGGTCGCGACATTTCGATCGCCATCCAGAGAAGCCTGATCAGTCCAGCAACAGCATCGAGGTTGAGTCCTCAGCTTGCTGTCGCAGGTTCCTTCATCTTGTCGGCTAGATTTGCCAAGTCTGACCAGATGCCATTGCTGTTCTACTCGTCACCGAAGTTTGCCGAAAAATCTAAACGCTTGCTGGTTGTTTACCAGCTCCTAGAAACAGCAAGCACCCAGRCGCTCCACGCCCAGGTGCCAGCTCCAGTGCAAGCGGGCGCCCAGCGCCTAGCGCCCAAGCTCTTGATGCCCAGACGCCCAGGGTTGTTGTACACGCTGTTAGATCGCACGCCCGAGAATCCAATACCACTCCCGAGACATTTTGACTTTGTGGACTTAAAAGGTGAAAACATTAATATTTGATATTAAAATTTATGACCTATGAAATTATATCCTAAAATAAAATTGTGGGAGAACGTAGAATAGGTAATACCCGAGCTAAGGAGTTTAAATTGTACCCTTAAAAGATGTGATAATTGGTAATGTGGGAACTAAGTATGGATTAATAATTGACAATTGACATTGTTGGAATAAACACTGAATATCTAAATTGGGGCAATTGTACTAAATAGACTTTCTTTCTATAATCACAATTAGGTCGTTTCGAGTGCTTTAACGGTGAGAACGGTCGAAGGATTTCAATTCATAATTTAAATAAGAAACCTTTAACGTAAAGGACTCTGGGTAAGTAAATTCTCTCACATTCACATTAATGTATATGAATTGAATRTGTATTGAATCTGAGTTCTATGTAAGTGAATTCTCACATTTCACTAATGCATATATGCTTCTAAATTCCTTTGTGGTGAAGTGGATGTGTTGCCTATGAGTTTTACGTAAGTGAATTTTCACATTCTCATAAACATATATGTGTGGTTATAATTGCTTTTACGTGAATTGAATGTATATTGAGTTTGAGTTCTATGTAAGTGAATTCTCACATTCTCATAAACATATATATGTTGTGGTTACAATTGCTTTTATGTGAATTGAATGTGTATTGAGTCTGAGTTCTATGTAAGTAAACTCTCACATTCTCATTAACGTATATGTGTGATTGTTATTGAATCTGAGTTCTACTTATATAAGTAAGATTCCACATCTCATTAATGCTTATGAATGGATGTAATTGAATTCTTTAGATGTTTAATGTTTGTGTATTAGATTGTATTATAGGTGTGTTTAATGTGTGGACATGTTTCACGTGTTATCATATCCTAGTACTAAATTTTTTATGTCGAGATGATATGTTATATACAGTTTGTATGTATTTCATGTCAATGGGCATATTAGTTAGTGTTTCTACCATCATTCTAGCATAAGCCATTCATATATCTAGATGTGACTGGTTTATGAAAATAAATTAAAGAAAAAGTTAAAGTTCTCGGAAAAAGAGTGGTAAAACTAGCCAATAAAGGATGTGAGTGGGAAATGGGGCATGGGAACCGGCGCACCCGACCCCTACCCTCTGAAAGGTAGGGAAGAATGGGAATATTCCACCTCTTTGGGAGGTGAAAAGATGGAAGGAAAAAAGAAATGTAATGTTAACGGCTCTACGGTACTACCGGTAGGAATGTAATCGAGTTCCAAATAACAGAAATGGCCCACTGCCAAGCCTAAATAGCTAGCGCTTTACACTCAGTGAGCTCACAAATATAATGGAAGGAAAGGTTTTTCCAAAGTTTCTTGCATTTGAAAGGAAAAGATTTTATGGAATGGTTATACAAGAAAATGATTTGAAGTTTTCATTGAGAAAGTGAAATTTATATTTCATGACATGTAGGCGCATGTTCATGCATTGGATGCAGAGATTTACTTACTGGGCCTTAATAGCCTCATTTCATTTCTCTGCATTTGCATTTCAGCGTGTGATGTGTAGCCAGATGGTGAAAGGAGGTTGCTTGTAGGCCAAATTAATGATACCCTGAAGTTAATTTAAATGAAGTTATGGATTAAGATGGTAGTTGACTAGAATGATTTTGCCTTACTATTAAGCTTTTCTTTTGGTTTAAATTCTTTTGAATTTTATTACAATTCGTGTCAGTGAATAAATTGTGACATTCCCGGGTTAGGATAAAATTTCTTAATCTGGGGGTGTTACATATGAAAAGGCATTTTCTATTTTATCTGAATGAGCCTAAACAATGCTTATCCTCTGAAAAGCCGAGCTCAGCCAATAGGTTGTGCCTGTGGCATATAAAAGCAACGTTGGGTTGCTTACCAAACTATGGCAAATATAGAGATGTCTGAACATTAAGAACCTTCCATTGTCACCCATAATGGCTGACCTGTTAACCTCAAAACTGATAAAACTTTAACACATTAAATCAAATTAATCAAACACACAGAAAAATCAGTAGGTGATATAGAATGTTGTATAGGTCATTAAAATGAAAACACAAGAAGACAAGAAAGCAAAAGTTTAAAAACTAACAATCTACAAGAAAATAAAAATCGAAGCAAAAGATGTTAAAGGTCAGTTGCCTTACCACAAGAGATGAGTTTAATGGCAATAGCTCGACCCTAACAAATCAATCCTAAACCACTGGAGTTATGCTCCTTAGATCCTCTATTTCTTTTCCCTAATAGATATAAGCTGTTGGCCATTGACTTTAAATTCATAAATCGTTCTTTCATTGAGTACATTAACAACATCATTAGGATAGACTTGGYAACTTTAAAAGGGCTGGACCACTTAGACCTAAGTTTCCCAAGTGTCACGGGATRGTTTTTAGATCTAGAAACCAACCACGATTGTTAAGCAAACTTGCCTACGTTGCCTTTAAGCAGGTGCAAGGTTCTACTACACATTAGGTGTTGCAATCACATATAAATGTACAACCGGTAAATAAAAGCTTTAGAGAACTAACAGTATAGAGAAGGAAACCATATCCATTGATTCGAACATATTGCAAATGTTTGCATTAGTCTTGGTAAGGGGGAAACACTATAGACCAAGCTTATGTGCAACTTTGCCAACAACCTTTTTTTTCCAACACTATCAACCAACTTCCGCTTGTAAGAGTCTTGACTAACTTTTCCTAAGCAACCGCACTAGACATTGGTCTTCCTAAGGAGGTGGAAAAGTTTGTCTAATTTCTATCTAATTTTCTATACATCTTTAACMCACCAAACTAAGCATGGGCACTTCTTTACATGTGTGTTACAATA
The DNA here is from genome assembly GCA_001752375.1 of Rhazya stricta. NCBI lineage: Eukaryota > Viridiplantae > Streptophyta > Magnoliopsida > Gentianales > Apocynaceae > Rhazya > Rhazya stricta. Next base: position 241,794 of record MEJB01000102.1, read on the forward strand.
ATAAAATATAAGGAAAGGTATTTACAAAGAATGTACAATACAAAAGTTGTTTCGTCCTCCTGTGTACAGGTGCTGGATGCCCATTGGCTCTTGAGCGTCGGGCTGCCATTGGGCACTGATGTTCTCTTCGGCACCAGTGTCCTCCTGGGCGCCGTGTGCTCCTTAGCATCTAGTCTCCTGGGCACAGGTGTCTCTGGTAGCAGTCGTGCTCCTGGGCGCTGCGGACATAGGCATGCTCTTAGGCACTACTGGTGCACTGGTTCGAGTGTCCTGGCACAGACATTCTCCTAGGCACTGCATGAATCCTCCTTGGTACTTCAAGCATGCGGGCACGGGCGTGTTGGTATCGAATTTCTCTTTTACCCATCTATGCACACTTCTTAGGTGCCATGGCCGTACAGTCACAGGCACGCTAGGAAGTGATCCGTAACACAGGGAACAGCTTTAACCTAGATTTAAATAATAATAGCATTTGTCCCTCCTTGAACTCCCGAGGTTGGATACTCTTGTTATGCCACCTCTTTGTCTTTTTCCTGTACATTTTTGCATTCTCATAAAAGCTAAACCTCAATTCTGCACACTCATGTAGCTGCAACATCCTCTTTTTCCCCGCARCATTTATGTCAATGTTTAGTTCTTTTCTCTCCCTAAGGCTTTGTGTTCGAACTCCAGAAGAGGATGTCAAGCCTTAACCCTATACGGAGACATCCTAAAGGAGTCTTGTAGGCTATACTATATGCCTACAGAGCATCATCCAATTTGCTAGCCCAATCTTTTCTAGAAGGGTTCACAACCTTCTTCAAAATCTTTTTGATTTCCCTATTGAAGATTTTTACCTGCCCACATATTTGGGGATAGTATGCTGTGGAGATTTTATGTCTCATTCCATATTTAGTCAAGATGGTTTCAAAGGCTTTGTTGCAAAAATAAGTCCCTCCATCATGGACTATTGCTCTGGGGTACCAAATCTTTTTTCTTACGGAACTTCACTACCGATTTGGAGTCAGTTGTGGGCAATGCAATAGCTTCAACCCACTTTGACACATAGTCAAGAACCACTAAGATGTAAGTATTCCCAAATAAGGGTACAAATGGTCCCATGAAGTCAGTTCCCATAAGTCAAACAATTCAACCTCAATAATGTTATTCAAAGGAAATTCATGTCTTTGTGACATATTACCAACACGCTAACAATTATCACAACATTTCACAAAATCACGAGCRTCTTTAAATAAATAGGCTAGAAATAATATGACTGAAGAATCTTTGTTGCAGTTCTAGAACCTCCAAAGTGACCGCCATAAGGTGTTGAGTGGCAATGCTGTAGCAAATTGGCAATTTCCTCCTCAGCAGCACACCTTCTCAAAATTTGGTTAGCACATCTTTYGTACAAGAGCTTCATCCCAGTAATAAAATTAACATCATGGAAAAACTTCTTTTGCTGCTATCTAGTTAAGTCTGGAGGGTCACTCCAGTTGCCAAATAATTAGCATAATTCACATATCAAGATGCTTGAGTGAGTGCCAAGAGTTGTTCATCCRGGAATGAATCTGTAATAGGCAGCAAARAGTCTGAATTTGCTTCATTTTCCATCTTGACAAGTGATCGTCCACTTGATTTTCCATTCTCTTCCTATCCTTAATTTCAAGATCAAATTCTTGCAYRAGTAAAATCTAACGAATAWGTTGGGGTTTAGCATCCTTTTTGGAGATAAGCTATTTAATGGCTGAATKATCTRTAAATATCYTGATCTTTGCTCTAATTAAGTATGCCTTGAATTTTTCAAARGCGAACACAACTGCAAAAAATTCCTTTTCTGTGGTTGTATGATTCACCTGTGCATCATTTAAGGTCTTGCTTGCATAGTATTCGAGTGAAATATCTTCCCCTTTCTTTAATCTAAGACAACCCCTACAACATAGTCACTTACGTCACACATTAACTCAAATGGAAGTGATYGATCAAGAGCAACTATCATGGGTRCAGTTATGAGTCCTTGCTTCAATGTCRTGAATGCTTTGCTGCAGCTCTCATCAAACTTGAATTTCTTATCTTGTTGCTATGATTTTCATAGTGGTCTAGAGATCTTAGAGAAATTTTTGATGAACAGTCTGTAAAAACTAGCATGCCCTAAGAAACTCCGGATCYGCTTGACATTTGTAGGTGGTGGAAGCTTCTCAATGAGCTCAATTTTGGCTTTGTGCACCTCAAGTCCGAAAGAGGAAACCTTGTGACCCAGAACTATACCACTTTCTACTATAAAATGGCATTTCTCCCAATTGATAACTAAGTTCATTTCTTCATAGCGCTTCAGTACTTCCTTTAAATACTCTAAACAACTCTCAAATGAATCTCCAAAGATTGAAAAATYGTCTATAAAAACCCCAACTATTCTTTCTAGAAAATCAGAGAATAATGCCATCATGCAACGCTGAAATGTTGTTGGGGTAGCCCGAATAGCATTCTTCTAAATGCAAATGTACCAAAAAGGTAGGTGAATGTTGTCTTGTCGATTAGTTGGTGCTGTAGCAATCTGATTATAGCCCGAGTAACCATCAAGAAAACAATAGTATTACTTTCCGGCTAACCTATCTAGCTTTTTCTCAACGAAAGGCAATGGAAATTGGCCTTTCTAAGTAGCTTTGTTCAATTTTCTATAATCTATACATACTCTCCACCCTTGTCGAAATCAGCTTGTCCTTGCCATTTGTTATCACTACGATTCCTCCTTTCTTAGGCACACACTGAATGGGACTGACCTAGGAGTTGTCTGAGATTGGGTATATGATTCCTACATCTAGCCACTTTATCGCTTCCTTCTTCACAACTTCTTTCATGTTCTGGTTCAGCCTTCTCTATTGCTCCACTGAATTGTTGTAGCAATCCTGCAACAAAATCTTATGCATATAGATAGAAGAGCTAATTCCCTTGATGTCAACCATGGTCCACCCAAATGTTCTCTTATGCTCTTTCAGAATGTCAATAAAGCCTCTTCATTCACAACCCCCAATTTGGAAAAGATAATCACATGTAAAGTCTCATAATTTCCTAGATATACGATGGAAGGAGTTTCAATTCAAGTATAGGAGGATGTTCAATTGAAGGCTTACAGTGGACGGAGTGCACTCGGCTTTTCTCTCATGAAGAAAGATTTTTCAGCATCAATCACTATAGCTAAATTATCACCTTCTTCATGAGAATCCAAGAATCTATTCAGATATGATTCTGTCAGGTTACTCACTGCTTCCTCTTTTCTACAACATTTCTGGAAGTTTCTAGTTACCAAAGAGACAATGATGTCTATGGAAGAGCATTATTCTACTTCATTAGGGAATTTCACTGCACTTAGTACATTGAATGTAACTCTTGATCATGCACTCGCATTTTTAATTCCCCTATTTATACATCAATAATTTCTCTCCTCGTTGGAAGGAAAGGCCTCCCTGGAATAATAGGGACATAATTGCCGACTTCGTAATCCAATATTATGAAGCCCATCGAAAAATGAACTTATCCATCTTGACTAACACATCTTCTATTTTTCCTTCCGAGTAAGCAAAGGATATATCAGCTAACGACAAGGTAATTGTAGTGGGACAAGCTTCTTCAATGCCCAACTTCTTAAAATTGACATAGGTATCAAGTTATACTTGCACCAAGGTCGCACAAAGCTCTATTTCATAATAGAGAGTATAATAGCTTACGTACTATATTATAGAGATTTTAAGTTAGGAAAATACAGACATAATTTGATTTGTTGGACCAAATTATTTATGTTGTTTTAACCACTTTCACCACAAAAATTACAAATATAAATGCTTTAGAGCCCCAAACGAAGTAGAGAAAGAAGCATATTAATTGATTGAAAGCACATTACAAAGATTTACATTGGTCTTGGTGAGGGAGAGACATCATAGACCAATTAACAAAATTTAGGAAGTTGTAGTAAGGATGTCAAAGGTATTATTTTGGTATAACTTAAAATTGAGGCTAATGTCTGTGATAAATAATGAAGAAACAGAAAGAAGACAATGCTTTTAGAATTAATTTATTGTAACTACTTTTGATTAAGGAAAATTGACACTTTTTATTTGAGGATTTCTTTTATTCAAGTCTCATTTTTCCTTTTAACATTGATTTTTTTCTTTAGTTGGAGAAAATGAGAAATGCAACTAGTAAATAATCACKTATATTTTCTACTTAGCAATCTTGTTATGTACATAAATTCTATCTAATACAGTGTCATATTAATGGGGAAGTCTTGAAACATAAATAACTTTCATTTAGCACAATAACACTACATATAACAATTGATTCGCACAAATAGGAAAAGAAATTAAACCTACCAAACMAACAAAACATTTAGATAAGACATAAAACTAGGATAAAGTGAACGTTACAATAATYCTATTTAGAGATCAATTAAAGGGAACCCCTTATTGAGAGACAAAATCGCATATGAAACAAAACTTCACTCATGCAAGTATATATAGTCTACAAGTAATATAGGGTGAATAAGAGTATCGCCCCATAAGGATTGCTAGTTCAAAAGTGATGGTTTAAATTTCTAATAAAATAAAACAGTTGTTGATGGTTGTCATGAAAATTAAAATAATCTAAAATTATTTAATCACAAAGATAGGGGAACAAATCATAGCAATCGCACACACACGAGATGATTAAGAGYTTAAAAGTGAGTTAGAGTTAAGACTTTCCAATGTACTAATGTCCAAGAAGTCGAAACATTAATATTGCATAATCAATCCACAGTAATGTCACAGCAAAGACAAAACATTAATGCTGCAGCACCAACCTTACAGCAATGATGCAGCAAAGGCTTAACTACAGTAGAAACGCAAATCAAGATAGAAAACGACTTCACCCTTTCAGTTTATTGGTCCTTATTCATATTTCACTAAGCTATTCTATCTATTGGAGTTACTTAGCTTAAGGAACACGAATAAATCTTCAAGTCTCATATGATTTTGTGGTTTGAATATTGAGACCTCCAATATCCAATGGCATTTCCTAAGGTATTAAACCTTATCTCAAGATATCCAAACCCACATCTACTCAAGTTTTTCACTTCTTTTATTACCTTTTGGAGTTTAAGAAACTCACACAAATACTATTCATGGCCATTAATAGTGAACTTAAATAATTGATACTCTTGAGTAACGCATTTATGAAGAGCAAACTTTGCTCAATCATTCAAATAAACATTGTATACATTAGTTCATCAAAACTCTAACCTCTAAAAAGTTAGTTTGTGCTCTTAGATGTAGGAATATACATAATGTGAAAGCTTAACATCTCAAAATAATCACTAGGAGAAGGAGAAACAAAGACTAAAAAGGTTGATGAAGCCCAATGGAGAAGTCCTCCTTGAGTTTTTCTTCTTCTTCCAAACTTCTCCTCTTTTTGCTCTGTTTCTCTCCCCTCTTTTTCAGCATTTTCTCCTCCATGCTTGTTCTCTTTTCTCTAGCCTAATGGGTCTGTACTCTCTTTCCTCCTCCTTTGTCATATGAAGCTTCCTTAGGAAGCTTGGAAGAAAAGTAGTTCGCCACTTGTCGAGCTTTGAATGGATAAAAAGGTTGAGTAATACAACATAACTTTTTGTCTCCTACTTTATGCCTTTTTACCCCAACGAAATTCTCTCAAATTAAGGCTCATAGGGCTTCTCAATTTCTAACAAAATAAGCTTTATGCCTTTAGTTCTCATTTTTCATGCTGCTCTRTTTAGTCTTCAATGTTGCAGTATCGAATTTCTATGGCATTGAATAACTTTGTACTTCTTCATCAAGTAATCTTCTGTYTCATTTATAGAATCATTTTTCCTATAAAATAGAGCACTTTACTTGAATAATAACACATGAATTCTATAATTTCATAATATGGCATAAATAAAGTCACTTGATTGAATTTAAGTAATGTTCAAGGCAAAATAGTACAAAATACTATTTCATTATATCAAAAAGGGTGAAAATATGCACATAATTACTAGTAAAGTTCACTCACATCAATTAAAAAAGTTATAATTTTCAAGCACTAACTTTGGAGATGACGTTTGGAACTTAGGTAGTAATTGATTGTTGTCTGGGCATCACCTTCATCCTGCTATTGTTGATCCAATTTTT